>NDGN011484886.1:0-13167 GCA_002564285.1 Tympanoctomys barrerae
CACATGTCATTATGGCCACACTGAGGTCCAAGCTTCTGGCTCATGAACCCTGAGCAGCAAGCCATATCCAACTACAGCAGCACCTACAAAACATGGTAGTGGAGTAGGAAAGGGCGATGGGAAGGGACAGCCAATAAGAGCACAGTCACAAGGCAGCCTCTACTGCAGGAAACTCAATGATGCCAGCTAGGAATCCTGGGAGTCCACATAGAGCCTGTGTCCCCACTCTGTCCCTCCAAAGGAGCTGGGCATTGGAACCTAGCTGGTAGCCAAAGGCTGTGCCCAGGAGCATGATTACTTTCTGGCACTTTTGGCCTCTACACGGGACAAAGAAATTCAAGCCAGACAGGCAGGAGCCAGCAGGTGGAAGCCAGGAAGTCAGCGGTCAGGGGCCATCACTGATTTCCCGGGAAGCAGCCCAATGGCCTAGGACACACCTCTCATGATCAAATCTCTACCCCTGTGTCTGTGAAGTTGAGCCTCAAGGTGAATTCAGATCCTCTGAAGGCAACATGAATGAGCACAGAGCCATGCAGGGTCCCTTTGTAGAAGACACCCCTGTGTCCCTTCTGTAAAAGTGAGCCTGTTCACTCCTCTTTCCTGCTGAGCTTGTGGTAAGCAGATGGGACACTGTCCCCAGCATTTCTGGAGCCTGGTGCAAAATGACAATGCAGGCCTCTTACTCAGAAATTATTAAGAGTCTCAAGAGTGCAGCAGTAGAGTATTAAGCCAAACCCTCCTGAGTGCAGGACCCTTGTGCATGAGCTCAGATGCAGAAAGACCATAAACCACCGTGTTCATGGTCTCGTGTGAGATGGTGGGAGCTGAAGGCAGCAGGCATCCAAATGAGAGTATAATAAACATCTCGCTTGTGGAGCCAGAGCCTGCCCTCAGCCAGAGTAACTGAGAGGATCAGCAGCTGCTGCAGACTCTGGGGAGCTGGAAGACTGTCCTCAGAGTGGCCAACTGGGCTCTTGACCTTGGCTGAGGCCCAGAACTTTGCTCCCAGGTCAGAGAGTTGGCAGCCTGGGACCTAGGATAAGAAACACAGATGGACAAGAACTTCAGACTTCTGGATAATACACAGTGATATTCTAGTACAGAAACCGTTAGGGCCAGACCACACTGCCCTTGGTTCAAGCCTCTGCCCAGGGTGAATGCTGTCAGTGTTTGGAGCTCCTACATAACAGCTTTCAGTGATCTCAGGATTTCTGATGGGGTACATGTGGGCCTCTTTCCCCACACCTTCTGGGAAGCCCTCAGGATTTCATCTAGGTATAGGTTTTCTCTTAGTGTGATGAATTAACTAACAGTCAACTTGGAATAACCAGCCAAGCTGAGTGAGTATGGTTCTGGGTGTGCAGGACCCACCCAAGGATTGCTACCAACAGCATAAAGGAACTAAAGAGGAAGATGGTGTACTGTTGATTCTCCTGAAGAAGCTTGTCATGCTGGCTTTTCTGATATGAACTCACCTGCTGTCATCAGAGGGACTCAGGTCCTTGCTGTTGCTAAGGACGGATGCAGTTCTCTCTGGGGAGGCTTTGGTCCTTACCTTAAGCATTGCCTCCTGGCTCCAGGGCAGATCCCACAGCTTGGCAGAACCTTCACTCCACTGCTGCAGACTTTCTAGCTTCCAGCACTGACTGTGGGACCCTCCCAGTGCAGATCCTTGATACAGACTTGCAGGACACCTTGCCAGGGGCTCCAGCCCTCCAGCTGGATGCCAGAGGACATTGCCATGAGCTCTTAGTCTTCAGCTGGATTCTTTAGATCTCTAGCATATGGACAGATCTCTTGCATTGCTCTGCATTTGACTTTTTGGGTGAGCACTGTAAAATAATCCTATGAATTATGAGTTCTCTATTAAATCTATTCCCTTACAAGTCCTGACTGCAATACTTGGCTTGGGGTATTTGGAATTGAGAGAAGTCAAACTCATGTTGACCTTGATCTTCATGGAACAGGGTCCCTAGATCCCTCAAGATCTAGCTCTTCAATTCTTAGTACATCTCTCAGCATCTTTACTGAAACCACTCAGATGAATTGTAGGTTAAAAATCTGGGAGGGCTCAAATGGGTTCTCTTAGGGCCTCATCAGACCAAAGTCAACTCTGAGCTCCTATCTGGAGGCTCTTGGGAATCACTTCTAAACTTCAATTGATTGGCAGAATTCATTTCCTTGCAACTATGGCATGGAGTCCCTGTTTTCCTGCTGGCTGTTGACAGAAGACTGTCCTTGGCTCTAGTTGCTTCTCTGGTCTATGCCCATGACTTTCTATCATGTTGATATCAAGAGTATCCATTTTGTTCTTACTGAAATAAACCAACCCTTGAGCATCAAATCCCTCTAACAGCATCTTCTGCTACCAGGTACAAAAATACTCTGTCTTTCAAGGGCCTGTGTGGTTAAATAGACTCCCGGCTAACCTCCATGTCTCAAGGTCAACAGGTTTGTAACTCTAATCATGTGCACAAAATCCAACTTCTGGAAAGATGACAAAGTGGTGAACAACAGAGAAACAGTCTCTAAGGTTTGATGTCTAGACACTGGAATAAAGCAACATTAGGAAGAGAGGGAGGAGGAAAGTGGTTCAGCAGGACCCAGCAAGGGTCTGACATGAGAACTGAAGCCCATGGAGACAGTGAAGAGAGCAAACTCAATGTAGAAGAAGGAGGTGACAAGGGGGACTTTCTTCCTGAGCCCTGACTCACCAAATAAGAGTGGCAACCTCACTGGCAGGTGCACAGTGACTACTGGGGACCTGAGTGTGTCACAGAAAAAATTCACCAGTGGAACAGAGCAGTGGGAAGATTGCAGTGGCTGGTGAGTTGTTTGGGTCCAGATGTCCCCTAGGAGAGGGTGATTGGCCAACTAGTAATCATCTTGGAGAGGGGACAATTTTGAGCTCAGAATTTAGAGCAACTTCAGCCTGGATCCATCTAGAGGCTCCCAGTGTCAGAGTGAGATGGAACCAAGTTCATGTCTGCAGAAGGTTAAGGAACCTAGGTCAAACCAGCAAGGAGCCGAGTTCAACCCAGCAGGAGGTACACAGAGTGTTGTAGGCTGAGTAAGTGGATTCCACCCTCAAAACAGGAAATCAACCTGAACTTCGGTGGAACTAAAGGTGCAGGCTTTCTGGGATTATCCACTACTCTGCCATAAATCTTGGGTTATGTATCTGGACTCTGTCCACTCCATCTACCAATGACAGCAAAGACAGGCCCTGAAGTGTTTTTTTTTCCTTTTGTCTTTGTTTTTATTTGTTTGGTTCCTTTATTGTTTGTTCTTTTTTGTTGATGTTGCTGTTCTTTTTTTTTTTTTAATGAGTGTAAACATTGTTTCCCATCTTCTTGTTGTTATTGTTTTTATTTCTGTTATGGTTTATGTCTAGTTGAACCCCGAAAACCTCGTGCAGTTATGGGGCAAACTTCTAGAGTTTCTATTGATGGATGATCCAATGCTGGGATTATGGATGTGAATGCTGCTTGGATTATGGGTGTAAATGCTACTGGAATTATGGGTGTCAGTGCCTCATCTGGTCTGGGGTCGATGGCCTGAATGCAACATAAGGGAGACAGATTTGCTCTCTGTAGCTGGTGTTGCCACTACTTCTCCCTTTTGCTCCTGCTGTTTCACTGTTTTCCACTGCCACGAACCGCCCTCGTCTGTCATATGCCACTGTGACTTGAAGCCAGCCGAGTACGGACTGGAACCTCCACAAACTGTGAGCTAGATAAACCTTTCCTTTCTTAACTTTGGGTGTTGGGTATTTTGTCCCAGCGATGAGAGAAAAGTAATATTTCTTCTTTTCCTCTTGCCTTCACCAGTTTACCAAGGTTTGCATGGTCTTCCTTTGTCCTCCAGCCTCACCTCTGATTTCTTCTTCTACTACTTCTTTACTTTTATCCTACCCGTTTTAATTTTTTTTCTTCTAAGAGAAAAATTGCCTTATTTATGACATATTTGCTACATACACTTTTCTGGTTTTAGACTTTGTTATATAGCCATAAATACAGTTCTTATGATTAAAGGTGGAAAATGAATAGTTAGCACATTATGTCATTTTAGGCTCTGTTTGACGCTATTATTGTTGATTGTACTATGTTGACCAAGGTGACATAATTGTTCTAATCAGTTATTCTTCCTGGTATACCAAGATTGAGATTGACTATGGGTTGTTAACAGTACTATAGGCCAGTACTGAAGAACCAGGGGCAGGATCAAATAGTCAGCAACTTCTCATCCCTAACAAATTGAAGAGGCAGGATCTGACAACAGACTCAAAATCTAAAAGCCAGCTATCCCTGGAAGACATCTCTGGGCAGTCATTTCCTAAAGGTTCCAAATCCTTGTAATAAATGCAAGGTCCCGAGTGTTATCCCCAGCACCCCATGCCACACCTTGGGTGCACAGTGCTGGCCACTGAAACCAGGCGCAGTGGCACACACCTGTAAACCCAGCCCTGAGGAGGCTGAGGCAGAAGGACCACTACAAGTCTGAACACCCTGTACCAAATAAATAAATAATAAATAATACTACCTACCATAAATAAATTGACAAATAGTTAAACAAAAATCTGAAAGAAAATGAGAAGACATTTAAGCAAGATTTAACCCTAGACTTCCAGTTTACGAAAGGCAAATCTACAGAGCAATCAGTTGGAATAATTCTGAAGCCACACATTTTACCAAAGTGGTAACAGCAGAAGTGACACAGGAGATGTATGAAGCTCTAGAGAAGATCAAATCAGAAATAATTTCTCAGATAAGTACAGAGATGGTGACGATGGTGAAAGACGAGGTTGGTGACTCTACAGCAGATACAGATTTTCTTAAAAAAAGATCTTAAGAAAATGATGGAAACCATGAATTCTTAACAGAGTAAAGAAATGGAACCCATGAAACAGATTCAGGCAGGTATCCAGGAGATTAAACATTCCACTGAAAGTATACATCGCAGAATAAGCCACTGTGATGATAGAATATCAATACAGAAGACAAGATTGTGGTTAGTAATCATTTAAAGAAAAATTTCTTTTTAGTTCAATACCCAGTTCTCCAAAAAAAAGAAAGAAAGAAAAATTTCTTTAAAATGGCAAAGGACTATGAAAAATCAATCAAACAGCCACTAGATGATGCAAAGACGAACATAAGATTGATAAAAGTCAATGAAAAAGCATGTGATAGTGCAGACATAAAAAACCTATTCACAAAAGTAATGGCAGCAAACTTCCCAAATATGGGAAAAGAGTTTGACATACAGATAAATGATGCACTTAGAACCCCAATTAGGGGCTGGGGAGATGGCTCAGTAGAATAAGCGCTTGCCTGGCAAGTGCAANGGCCTGAGTTCAATCCCCAGTTCCGCTAAAAAACAAAACAAAACAAAAAACCCTCCAATTAGACATGCACAAAATCCCTGTTGCCATGATAGGGACACACTCATAAGTGTGACTGGTCAGGGTGTCCCAGTACAAGGACTCCGGAGCAAATCACAGGGTGTTACGGTTTGTGTCTTATTGTTCCCCCAAAGCCTCGTGCAGTCATGGAGGCAGGGTTCTAGAATTTGTGATTTATTCATGGTGCAGTGCTGGATTATGGGTGTGAGGGCTCCCCCCACAGTGGGGCAGGCAGCCTGCACACAATATAAGGGCGAGCAAGGCTTGCTGTCTCCGTCCTCCCTTTTTATTCTCCTTACTTGTGCTGTCTTCTACCCCCACGCACTGGTGCCCCTGTGCCACACGCCCTGCCTTGGAACCAGCTGGGTATGGACAGAAACCTCCACAAACCGTGAGCTAAATAAACCTTCCCTTCCTTAATTTTGGGCATTGGGTATTTTGTCTCAGCAGTGAAAGAAGAGTAGCTGAGACACAGGGCACCTCCAATCCAGCCGCCTCTTTTCTTCCCTCCTGCCTTGCCTTCCTGAGCACATGATGCCGTCCTAAGCACAGCTCCTATTTGGTCCCCTTCACTGCCTTCTCCCACCACCAGCAGCATTTTTAGGAACTTCAGGATCTCTACAAAAATGAGAAAGGAGAGTCCGGGCCACCCAGGGAGCTGGCAGTAGCCGCTCCAGCTGGGGATTCTCAGAGCTAGTTCCAGGCAGCTTGCTCCCCAGGGGTGGGGCTGCTCCCTCTGTGCTCAGAGGATGGAATGTCCACCCAGGGTCTGGTGGTCCCACAGCTTTGTGGCGGCTTTGGAAAGTGCAGAGCCGTCCTCTTGTGCACTCCAGTCAGGCAGCTCCAGTGAGCGGGGTGACGGCAGGACTGCAGGGCCCACATGGAACTGGCCAGCTCTTTTCCTGGATGGACTGGAGAGTGTTCAAGACAGCACTGGGGCTCAACCAGAAAGCACTTTCCAGATATAAGGAGTCAGCCCTATTTTTGCAGAGAAAAAAACCCCGAGGCTCAGCAAGATTAAGGGACTCACCAAGATCAGATAGCTTGTGACTGAAGACGTGCAAGTGACATGTATCTGGGCTTAGTGTCCTTCTAGGCAGAATTCATGACTCTATCAATGCCATAGCTTAAGTCTGGGGTGTTCCCAAAGGCCCATGTGTTAAAGGTGTGGTCCTCGGCATGGTGCTGCTGGAGACAGAGCTAGGGAAAGCCTTCCTGTCCTTGGGCTGTGCTCGGAAGGGAAGTGTGACACCCCGGCCTCTTCCTTTTCCTCTTTCGTATCCTAACCATGAAATGAGCAGTGTGGCTCTGCCACCTCTCCTGCTTCTGTATGCCACCTCCTGCCAGCTTTAGTGTGTCCACCTGACTTGACTGGCACCCCCAAAATTGTGAGCCAGAATAAACCTTTTTCTCTTTATGAATTGACTGTCTCAGGCATTTGTTACAGTAACAGGAAGCTGATACAATATACCTGTATCCCAACATCAATAACGTGGTCAGAATCGCATGGAACCTGGGTGAGAAGCAGGGAGACCATGACTCCAGGAAAGATACCACAGAGATGGTTCTATCCCGGACGTTCAGAGCAAGGAGGTAACACAGCCTGCGGTGGCATAACCTGAACCCAGGTCTGCCAAGTCCCTGAAAGCCTCTGTTCCGAGTGAAGATTCTTCCCAGAAAAGGTTCTGGTCCTGGGGAAGGAGGGATGATGACATCCCTGGCTTCACTCAGACCTGGCTCCCCTATCAGAGAATGCCTTTCCACCCCCACCTTATGAAGGTGGCCCCTAAGACAATGCAGGCATTGGGCTGAGGCAGAAAGATAAATGTTACTCCTGTCAATCCCCATCCCCACCCCTTTGCAGGCCTGGAGTTAAGGCTGTGCCTCTGTCTCCCTCCCAGGAAGGCCCTATCTCAGAAGACCTGGGCCAGACCTGGCCCTGGAGCACTGCAGGATCTGCTTGGGTGACTCCCCAAATTTGGGAGGGGAGTCTTCCTCTTTGCAAGACAAAGATGGTATAGGAGCCTGGGGCTGCAGGGCTAGGCCAGGCCAGGCCTGGAGCAGAAGGAGCCCAGCACAGCTTCCTGGGCCTTGGGCTATTCTGGATCTTGTTTCCCCTTGCACCAGGGCTGGAGGTGGTCTCTGAAAGTCTCCGCAGGGAGCAAAGTCACTAAGCAATGCCACAGAAGCAACAGGGCAGGTTGACGCCCCACCCCACCCAACCCTTCCCTGGATTCGTGCTGCAGGCATTCTCCTAAAACTACTTCCCTCCACCAGCCCCAGCAGCCAGCCCCAGCTCTGTTCTGTGTACCTCCTGTCCTCTGTGCCTGTTGGTGCAGATGCCACTGACCTGGCATGGTGTACATGAGGGACACATCCTGAGGACAGAAGCAAGCATTGTGATGTCACAGCCCCTCTGTGGCCTTGTGCTTGGAGCAGTGGGTGATTCAGCAGAGGCTGTTCCTCCTCCTGGGGTGCAGGACCTTGTCCGGTGCTGAGGTCAGCCAGCTTGAGCATGCCCTCACTTTCTTGTTCTGCTTCCTTGTACTCTGGGGCTGGCCCAGAAGACAGCCAAGCAGGGATGGTCTCTCAATGGTCCAGGGGCCCAGGAACTGAGTTGCAAGGCTGTGAAGGGATCCCCGCTAGCTAGTCCACCCCGAAAGCTGGGCCATGAACTTGCTCACTGTCTTTGGAAATCTCCAGCCCAACTCTCTAAGCCCTGTCTGAGCTCAAAGCTCATGGTCTGTGGGTGGTGGATGGACAGAGGGTGAGGACCCTATGGCTCCTTCCCAGATGTTGCCAGAAGCTAGCAGCTGTTGGACCCCTCCCCCCATACCATGATCTTGGTGCCTGGGACCTAAAATTTAGGGGTGATGGGGCTGTAGCACTTCTGAGGAGGTGAGGCTGCATCTCAGAAGCCCTAAGCTTCAGAATCCATGAGCCTAAGTCCAAACTCAGGCCTGCCCTGGGACCTGGGGATGGTCATGGCTGCTCTGAGACTCCGCTTTCTTTGCTGTGAAGTGGGGGCACACCTTGGCATCTGAGGGCTACAGAGAGGATTCCGAGAGGAAGCTGCCTCTGCAATCGTCCTGTTCAGACCACCCGCCTCCTGCATGGTGCACCCACCTCCCATGCGGCCTGGGGCTGTGAGGATCAATGCTGCTGATCATGGACACAAACCAAAGAGCTGGCCAGAACGACTGCGATGACAAGGACAGGGACCTGAAGATGCTCTTGCACCAGCTCTGCCATCTGCAGGCCAAGTATGAACTGTCCCAGGCCTGCTGTCCCCTGCTCCAGCCTTTACCCCAAGTGACTAGAACAGAGCAAAACTTCCCCCAGGGGACACCAGGCCAAGAAAGTAGACAAGGGAGTGGGATGCCTGGGAGTAAATCCAGGCCATGGGGTGGCTGTGGGGACAGACTGAAGTGTGGCCCTCATCCTTTGGCCTCAACTCCCCTTTGAGGCCACTCCCAGGCCTGCTGGGGCTGAGTGTCCTTATCAGGAAGGAGGGGCTGTGCACAGCTGTCCCCCTGCCGCATCAGCACGGTGCCTCTGAAGTCAGTCTGCATTTCTGCTGCCCTGGCTCTACGTGGAGACCCTGTGTCCTCCACTTACTTAAAAGGGACTTAAATTAGTAGCCACCTACCCAAGTGTGAAGTTAATGCAATGGATGTGTCCCTGAGCAGCTTTATGAAACAAAGTCCAGCCCTGTCAAGATCTCAGGGGGCTTTGGGTCCCAAGAAGGGCAGTACTACTGCAGACCTTAAGCCTCCACAGTACTTATGAGAAAGATCTACATTTTTCTTTTTCTTTTTTTTTTTTTTTTCGGAACCGGGCATTGAACTCAGACCCTTGTGCTTGTCAGGCAAGCACTTATTCTACTGAGCCATCTCCCCAGCCCCCTACATTTTTCAAATTTACAGATTAAGAATGCAACAGCTTGCTCTGTGTCACAGGGCAGTCACTCAGTGATTCCACCCAGGCCATGCTGGCACAGTCAGAAGGTGTGGGCAGGCCGAGGCCAGGACAGCCCCCCCTTCCCTCTGCCCTTGAGCTCTGACCTTGACTGGGTCCAGAGGAGGCGGTGTAGAGATTCTTGTCCTGAGTCAAGCCGGGGGCTGGGCAGAGCCAACCTGAGGCTGAGCCTCACGATGTGATGGGCACAGACGTGTGTCCCCACCAGCTGTGGGAAGGTCTCATGCCCTTGGGAGAAGGCTGACAACCCACGCACAGACAAGGGAAACGCCTAGTTCCAGTCATAAGCTGGGGTGGCCCACCTGCTGGATGGCCTTGGCTATCACCTGTCCCACCTCCAGGAGGCATACAGGAGACTCTGGCACCAAAAAGACCTGGTCCTCCTCCTCTCCATTTCCCCCTTCGCTGCCTGACCACCAGAAGTCACTGACCTGTATGTGGTTCAGCTTGCTCCCCAGGAAGACAGGATTGGATGCTCCTTAGGCAGCGGCCATCTGAGATGTACCAAGTGGCCAGTCCAGTGCAGGCCTAAGCATGAGTCCTTGGAGGGTGGCCCAGGCCAGGGCCACGGGGGACAGGGGCCGCCATACCAGGTTCTCTCCATGTCTCGGCTCCACAGGCAGAGGAAGCTGGAGAGAGAGCTGCAGAGGCATAAGCCATTCGCAGACTATCTGATGAAGGTCCTCGAGAGAATCCCCAAAGGTCCGTGGCTTCCCGGAAAGCCTAGCCCCTCCATGCTGGGACACAGAGTGTGGCATCACTGAGTGAGTTGCTCATCTGCTACCTGAGAATGCACAGAGGCGGTCTGGTCTCTACCTTGCCCGCCCTGACAACCATGTGACCTCCAAGGGTCCTTGGGGTCTTGATTTCTTTATAAAATGAGCACAGTAGCTGTGGGGGCTGCATGATCCAATCCTTTTCCTATACATACAGAGTGTCGTGCCCTGCATTCAGCACCCAGTAAACTTCCCACGAGGAGTTGCTGTCACCCCTGTCCCCAGGGGTTCTGGGCCTGTAGATTGAACCAACCTGGGATCAAAAGTATGAGAAAAATAAAATTATACACGTTCTGCACAGATTTTTTTCTCCTTGCCATTTTCCAAATGACGTGGTATGGAAAGGATCAACACCACGCTGACATTGTGCTAGGTACAGGGAGTCTTGGGGAGGCAATTAAGGTCCCTGTGGCCTATGGAGGTTCTCTCTGAACCCCACACCATTTCAGAGAGGGATCAAGCCTCATAGCATTGTGGAGACTGGGGGTGAGGCATTGCTGGGACGCTCCCACCTGTACTGGAGGACAAGTATGCTTTGCTTGTCCGTGGTTTGAGGGTTGGTTTTGTTATTATTAAATGAACACTAAAACTGAAATGGGTTTTAGTGTTTTATTTCGTTTTATTTGTCTTGTCATAATTTGTGCCCAAGTTGGTTGATAAAAGTGCTTCCTACTTACTAGAAAAAGGAAGACAAAATATTTTGTCATCCGTATTAGTTCAACATTATAAAAAATAGAAATCATTATTAGCATTTATTAAATATTTACTCTGTGCTAGACTCTTCAACCATTTTTTCTTTTTTCATCCTTCCAAGCTTCTGGTCACTCTGGGCTCAGAGAGTTAAGGAACTTGTCTGAGGCCCAGCCAGGAGGCCACAGGGCTGCCTCAGCTTCCGGTCTATCTGACCTCATAGCCACGGGGCTCAGTGCTATAAAGAAGGCACTAGGGCCTGCCGAGGGGCTGTGGAGCCTCAACTGTGTTCTGGAGATCAGAAGAGGCTTCAGAGAGCAGGCGACCTCTTGGGGGCCCAAGCGAGGTTTGCAGAGCACAGAGCTTTGCAGGAAAGAGAAGAGAGCCCTGGCTGGCCCGCATGGCGGAGTGGGCGCATGCGCTGGAGCTGGCAGGGCTGCTGGGGTGGCCCTGAAAATCTAGCTGAGGGAATGCCAGGGCCCCCAGGCCAAGGGTGGGGCTTGACAGGACCCAGCACCCAGAGCTGCTGCGGCCTCCCGCCTCCGGTGTGGGGCCTTCCTGACTCAGCAGTTCAGCCCTATTTGCCTCATCCAAAATGAGTTACCAGCTCCGCCCTTCTCCCTGGGGGTTGGAGCCTGCCACTGCCCTTGGGTCTCTCCCGCCTTCCACCTGCAGCCTAGATCCAGAATCTGGGTTCTTAGCTACCCCCGGGGACTTTTCCACGTCCCCATTTCTCCTGCGGTGGGAGGAGGCACCGGGCGCTGTCCCGGAGTTCATGGGCAGGAGCCCCCTCAACCCAGGGCTCCGGCAGGAATTTCCAGCCGCAGCATCGCCCATGAAGCCCCGTCCCCACAGGCTGCAGCGATGTGGAGAAGCCCAAGACGGCCCAGCTGGAGGCCCTGGTGCAGCGCTACGGGAAGCTGCTCGCCGCCAGCCAGGACGTCCAGCAGAACCTGGACGCCTTCTCCCAGATGAGCAGGACCGTACACGCAGCGTTGGAGTCCCTAGAGGACAGCCACCGGGCTCTCCTGCCGGTGAGAGCCACTTGCAGCTTCGACCCATCCCCTGGCTCAGAGTGCTGGGGACCCAGCGCCACTTTCCTGCAGCAGGGGAGTCTGAGCGAAAGGCCCCTCTCGACCCCATCCCGTGTTCCCTCTCCTTCACTGCCTGACGTTCTTTGCACACAGTGGGAAAACTGAGTTGTGGATTCAGAAAGACTGGGGGTTTGGTTCCCACTCGACTGCTGATGAGCTGTGTGAGAGGAATCTGAAGCCTCTCTGAGCCTCAGTTTCCTCATCTGTCAAATGGGCACAACACATCCTAGCTGTTAGGGTTCTTGTGAGACACCGAACAGCTGTCTCACTGGTAGGCATGTGGCACACACCTGCAGTCCCAGCTTCTCGGGAGACTGAGACAGAAAGATCCCAAGTTAGGCTAGTATGGGCCATGCATTGAGATCCTGTCTCACCATAAGACAAAAAGGACTGGAGTCCTGGCTCTGTGGTAGGGAATGTGACTAGCATGGGCAAAACATTAGGTTGAACCGCGGCAACTGTAAAACACAAAAAAGTTCAGAAATCTCACAATGCATTGAACTTTTGCGTGGTGCACATTCCAGGTGAAGGGACGGCACCCTCACAGGCATAGCCCTGAATCCTGAACTCTGCTGTCCCTAGCACCAGGGCAGTGGCATGATGTTTGGGGAGTTTCTGCCCCCTAGTGGCCAGGATGCAAAACTACCCCCTTTGGCCGCTTTTTCCCTTTGGGCGAGAACCGGATCCACTCTTGGGTGGCTCCGGCAAGAAGCAGTTTAGGAGCTCTGTGGCCTTTGAATCTCCAGTATCGGCAGGCAAGGCTCAGGCGGAGGGGAAGTGAGTGTGGCGACCACGCCAGTGGTGGACAGGACCCTGCCCTTCCTGAGAGCTTTGATGTCCCTCCGGAAGTCCCCCACCCCATGAACGTCAATGATTTAAGAACATCGGGAGAAATTTTACTTAGCTTAACTGCTGGGGGTCCCTTTAATTCCACACCTGAGACTCAGCCTTACTATTCTTCCCAGTTATACAACAAGGAAAGGAAAATTTGAGGAAGGGAGGCCACTTGTATTTGTCCCTCATCCTCCTAGTTTGCAGTCCGAGGTGTCCCCACAACCCTGCTCTTGTGTCCCCCACAGTCCTGAGGCTGTGTTCGCCCCTGCTGCTGGGTGTCTTTCTGACTCACAGGGGTGGACCTGGGAAGACCCCATCGCAATTTCTTCTCTCGGGGCTGGTGAGATGGCTCAGTGGTCCAAAGCACCTACTTAGAACAAGCTTAGCAAAGCAC
>NDGN011484892.1:0-14825 GCA_002564285.1 Tympanoctomys barrerae
GCCCAAAAGAGTTGCTGCTGTTCAGTTCTTTCAGCTGTTTTCTTATGGAAGGACAGAAATGTTGACTTTAAAGGTCTTTTCCTGTCAGAGCTGAACCTGAAAGCCCTGGTGATTTTTCATTAGTTTGTTGATTTGCAGATTTAGTGACAGTGTGTCTTCTACATTTGAAAGGGAAGAACCATGAATAATGCTTATTCTTAAAAATTTCTATGTTCAAAATGAGTAGACAAGTGTTGTTTATAGTGTTCAGTTGTCTCTTGGCCAAAACATGTTTTCTAGTGTGTAGACTTGCACAATCTTAGTTTTATTTGGAATTCTCTATTCCAGTACCTTATGTTGTCTTAAATGATTTTTCATTCTCCACAAAGGGTGGATGTGAGACTAAGCCCTGTGAGCTGCAGTTTTTCAGCAGTGCACCACTCAGGTTTCCTGTCTGTACCTGTTTCATATTTGACCCTTTACACTGTTGCCCAGTCAAGTGGAATTGTAAGAGGCTGATGTTTATTTTTTATAACA
Source organism: Tympanoctomys barrerae (assembly GCA_002564285.1). Lineage (NCBI taxonomy): Eukaryota > Metazoa > Chordata > Mammalia > Rodentia > Octodontidae > Tympanoctomys > Tympanoctomys barrerae. The sequence continues at coordinate 517 of NDGN011484892.1, forward strand.
TCTTACATTATTCATGTTTTGTAGTTTATTTATTTGTTTTATTTAATTTAAAGGTTATTTCTTTTTTATATTATCAACATATTGTGAAAAATTTAGGTTATAATATATGCTACTATTGAGGTACTGAGAAGTGGCAATCATTTTTTATTAAAGGGAGCAGTTTTTCACCCTAATGGGTCCAGTACAAAGCATGGAATATTAAGCATATCATTCAAAAATACTTTTTTCAAGGAGAGAGAGAGAGAAATATTAAGGTGAAACTCGAAAAGTCATTAGCAGTACTCCAGACCTGGAAAGGTATGTAGGTTTTTCCACCCATCAGAACCATTTGCAGAGGCAATAAAAGGAGATAACAGATTTTAATGTAGCTGGCATGTTGGTTAGCAGACAAACCTATGGGAGAATATATGAAACAAACCATATACCATATGAAGCCTCTTCTACCAAGTTGCATTTGATTGCACTCTGAAGATTAATTATGAAATGAAGTATTTTAAGCAAAAGTTTAAGAGCCTGGTACAAAATGTGCTAAAGAAAATTCACAAATAGATGTACAGAGTGATGTGTTCAAGGATAAATACAAATCAGAATCTTTTGGGGAGCTTGTTGGGACTGTCATATGAGAAATGCCAACCTACACACACACACACACACACACACACACACACACACACACACAAATCCCTTCCAGAACTTTTTGTGCTAAAATTAAAGTGAGCCAGGCCTAAGAGTTTGTATTTCTGGTACATTTCCAAACAATGCTGCTTCCACTGGACTAAGGCCCACACTTTCAAAATCACTGATGCAAGGGATGAATAGACTAAAGGAGCTGGCACCATACCAGCCCAATTAGTATGAAAGCAATGAAATCCATTAGCCAGACAAAAACAACCCACACAACAAAACCAAATTGATTTATTTATATTGTTAATAAAGACACAAATTTAAAACATCTTGCTACAGGTCTATTTGTATTCATCACTAGGAGTCCCTTTCCTCTTTCCTTTCCTCTCCTTTTTTTCCTTTTCCTCAATCTTTGGTTTGTTATACTTTGAGGGTGCAGGGGAGCGTGGAAGCTCTCCCACACACTTGCAGGGCATGGGCTTGGGATGGGTCTGGAGGGGTCCTAAGAGCACAGTGGAAGTTCTCACACAGTGGGCTTGGGCTGGCTCCGGAGGGCTAGAAGTGTTTGGAGAGCGTGGCGGAAGGTCTCATTCATGCAGCAGGTCCTATTATACTTTGAAATGAAATATTTGAGTCACCTGCCCAGGAGCAGGTGTGGTTAAGTTATATAAAAGAAGTGGAAGAAACAAGAGCAATAGGATTGCCAAATATTATTGGGCTTTAGGTGTAATGAGGTTTTTTATTTTATGGTAGAGTTATTTTCATTTCTGGAGGACGATCATAATTTCCTATCTACAGGCTTTTGACATCTTATTCAGGTTTTGAGTATATGTTTTTCAAAAGACGAAGAAATAAATCAAAGAGGCTGAGAGTAGATACAAAGCATGCCAGGTCATGGAAGGAGAACATGAAAGGAACAAAAATGAAAGCTAAAACATGAAAAGAATTTTAAACTGCAATAATTTATCACTTGTCTAGTAAATATGAATGAGGATAAGGTTAAGGCATTTATGCTGTGTATTTTCCTGCTGTTTTCTTGACATTGTTTCATAGAACTTTTGTCTGTTCAGTAAATCATGTATCCAAAATATTCACTGTAAGATGATAGAATCTGAGATAATTGTTAAAGCACAGTTGGTGAGATAGAAATCACAATTTATCATCAATAATAAAAATATAGAACTGTGTTTTGCAGCTCCTAAGACAGCTACACATAAAACTGAATAGTATGAGAAGAGTCTATATCCTCGTAGTGTTTGAGTAAGCATAAAATATGTAGAGGTATATACGGTAAAGGTAATTACTATATTCAAAGCTGAAATGCAAATGTGAATATCTTTATCACTTATCCTTCTACTGAAAAAAGTCACTAAAGTGTCATCTTTTTCCTCTGCTCTATGTATTCTAGGTCACTAAAAATGGCTGCAATATCTTGCATATGGTATAATCTGCAGTGTTTAGGGAGCCTTCTTCTTTTCAAAATTTCACTGCTTGAGTGAGTGACACTTTCTAAAGGGTCCGTCATCAGTTTGTTAGTATAAAATGATAGAATAAAAGTAATAGCTGAATGTATTGTTTCTTCAGGATTTTGTATCTGCACGGAGGGTCCTGGCCCATAGATTGTGCAGCTTGTCTTGTAGATTTATCATGCAATCTTGCAATCTTCTAGTTTTAGTTCTCAAACAATGTAAAAAGCCAGAGAGCTGCTTTTAAGAGTTTTGCCTTTTGCTTTCACAGCCACCGTGGCAGCAGCTGTTGTTGCTGGAAAAAAAAAAACATCATTGTTATTCATGTTCCAAGGACAGGGCTGAGAGACCAATTCGTGATCAAGGAAGATAACTGTGAATCAAACAGTGCTATTGGGAAAATTTAATCAGAAAATGAAAAATGATTCTTTGTGAAAGTCAGTGAAATTTATCTTTCCAGCATTTAAGATGTATGCATTGTAGTACATATTAAGATACTGATTTTCACCCTGACACTGTCTCTTTTCTAAGCTGTGACTTGTGATTTTGGTAAAAGCAAATTTGAGAAAAACAAAATCCTATCACCAATGAGTTTAAAAATCTAAGGACTGAAAAAGAAAAATTATACTTACATTTTTCTTGAAGTAAGTAGTAGAGAAGTGATCTAACGTTCCCCCATTAGCTCTATCTTCTATAATAGTCTACTATAGACGTCTTGTAATAGGCAACAGATGTTGGAAGGCTTAAACCTTCTGTGAAATGAAGCTGGTTTTACTAATGTGCTATGTCTAAATTAAAATTGCTTAGGTATTTGGCTCATTTCCCAAGGTTTCTTGCAAGTGAATAAATTAGTTTTTGTTAACTTGAATATTTATAGAAGAAAGATTCAAAAATACGAAGAACAGTTCTCAAACACAGAATAGTGATCAAATAGACAGAAGATATAGTACCATCTGTACGCTAATGTTTTGGTAAGTCAAATTTCATGAATTGTGCCCTCAAAATATTGCATAGAATTTGTCTCATTTAGTGTTCTTTCATTATTCACGTATGTTTCATCTTGTAAGAGTTTTTCCACTAACATGCACTTTCTCAGAAATATTTTAGGGGAGATTTTTACCCTTCCTTTCTTTAACAGATTTTTAAAATAATTATGAGAAATGAAAGTGCACTATGTAAAGAAGTAACCTCAGAACAAAAGTTCTGACATTTGTTTTGGCTTTCATAAAGTTTTATTTTTATTAATATGTTTACAGTACATAAGGATTATATTCTTTGGGGTAACTGGCACAAGTATATAGCACAGCTCAATTTCTTTTCCCTTCCCTCCACTTTTTAAATTTTATTTCTTTAATTTTATTTTTTTTGCCTGTATCAGATTCATTTTATTTATTTTATAAGGTCTTACTAAGTTAATTATAACTATAGATTAACAGAAAGTTCTTAAATTTGAAAATCTAGTAAGGTATATAAATATATGTGAACATGAGCTTCAACTATAAGGGAAAACTATTTCTTCTGGGAAAATGGCATAATAGAATTATTAATACATAAAGATTCAGTTGAAAATTTAAATTAGTCACTTTATATTTTTCTAAACAAAATGACATATATTGCATAACTTTTCAATTTTTATGTTCACATATGAATCTGCAACACTACCCACATTCTTAACTATTAACAATGTAAGACTATTTCCACCTTGGATGCAGTCTTATGTTATAAAATAGTTATCACTGCATCATAAAAATGAGTATTGTGCATATCCTTACGGTTCATGTCTTCTGCCTGACTCATTTTGTATGGTGGTGGGGCTGTGTTTTAATTCCGAATATGTATCACCTCTTTTATAATATCAAACACAATAGGCCACATTTGATTATTAGCTACATTCTGGTTCAATAATCACTGAGTTCTCTTTACATTCAACTTTCTCTCATTTTGGTATGAGGGAACTGAAGAATCAAGGGAATTCAGCAACTTGCCCAATATCACATGATCACGGGCAGCCTTGCTCCTGGCCCACCTGACTCCCTTCACAGTACACACCCTTCTCCTGGGGGAGGTTTTATGCCAGAAGTATGAGAGGTACCAGCCATCTCTCAACACTTAAAAGGGATATGCTATGTAAAGGAAAGTCTGTAACCAAACAAAACTGGGAAGCAGGCAAATCCTTGCTTTGTATTTATTATCTGTGCATCTATGGCTTCTTTGAGCCATGTTTCATTGTGTTTCTCTCCTCCTCTGATCATCCTGCATCTATATGGAGACTCTGATGCCTTTAGTTCCTTGACTTCACTATGCCACCATGAAGGACTCTGGGCAGTAACATTGAGTTTCACCATTTTTATCTCTCCCAAAGCCATGCTTCCTCATGAAACTTTGCCTTTTCCATAGCCAGAGACAACATGAGGTGCACTATAATTTCTGGAGTGATAGTTGACAAACTACTACAAGGGCTTAGGTTTACTACAGCTTAAGGGCTTTCCACAGGCAGATACATTTTGAGAGAGAGGTTGTTTTTAAATGGGGTAATCCTTTAAAGATGGAATTTTTCTCTACACCTCAAATTTTACTGCCTTTGGAAGGAAAGTTTTTGTTGTTGCTCCAGTTTAATTTGAAATCTCTCCCCTAGGAGTATCTATAAACCATAGCCCTTGACTGATAAAGAACCTGAGGAATCTGATTGTAGGTGCTTCCAGTGTGCTTCCCTCAAGCTAATTCTCCATTAAATGGCCTATAGTCAGATTTTTGACTTTGTAACCAGGTATTGCTCTCACAAGGTACTTGTTCATACTGTCAGTCACTGTTGTACTTACCTGATCTGATTCACTTTATTTCTACCACCACAGGGACTTTCTAGAACAACTTTGACAGGAAAAATGTTAGAGATGTGGGAGGTGTCAGGTGAGATACAGAGACAACTCAATCAAGTATATTTACTAAGAGAAGCAATATAATTCCTACAGATCTTGAAGAGAAGAGGGCAGTGTGTTTTTCACAGCCCAAGGTCTGTATGGATCCAGTTAGAATTGGCACTCTGAACCAGTGGGTAGAGAACAATGGCAGGCCAAATCTATAAGCCTGGAAATGTATTTGGATAAAAATATTACTTGGTGGGTTCTCTACAGAAGAGTCTACATAGCTGGTTTTGACTGAGAGAAGGTCACTCATCATAGCTGAGGAGTCAGCGGGCAACTTCAGTGTCAGTGAGCTAAGTCATGTAGTTTGACTCTACTTCTCAAATAGGGAGGGTTGTGCTAAAAAACTGATTTGTCAAGACAAAAATTTGTATTAACCATGTTAAAAATCAGGGAAGAGGTCAATAACTAGAAACTGAAACCAAGCCCTACTACCTAGTGAGAAAGTAAAATCTGTCTTCAGGATGAATGCTGTGGCAACATGACATTATATGGATTGCCCGTGAATTCTTTGTTTTTGATTTTTCTTAAAACGATTGATGGTGAAGCAATGGAAAACACACTATCAGTTCTGAAGCAAGTGATGAATATGATTAAAATGTCTTAAAGAGAATAACCAACAAAAGTTTATACTTACTGTTTAAGTATTTGATATAACCATATGTGAAAAGATATAACCAATAAATGTTTATCTGTGGATGCATCTGACATGAGGCCACATGGTGAAACAAAGAAGACCATTGTTCTTACTGCCAGTGAAGAACAACATGAAGTGATGGAAAGAGAATATGCTGTATGAATATTTTAAGAAAATGACTCTCTTGAATAATAAGAATAAAGATTATTTTTCTTTTGTTTTTGTAATTAACAGTTTTAATTGTATAAAGTGGTCACATGTTCTGTTAATGACCTTGAGTTGTTAACATAATTCAGAACAAAGATATTATCATAAATCAAGTGAATGAAATTATGCTGTAAGCATTAATATCTAGCCAGAAGGAAATAAGTGAAAATTAGTGTTGTTTAAGAAAGTGATTCTTCCACATGTGGTCTTTTGAAGAATAAACAAACTAGACTCTCCAGTCACGGATCTTAATAATGATTTTTTTAAAGATTTCTAGGGTGATCATCACAAAATGTTAAGACTGATGTAGTATATTTAGACATCAGGGTATATAGATGGAATTGTTTAAAGCTATAACTAGAATTTACCTTTTCATAAATGTTATTAATGTTTGCTAGTTATTTCTGGATCTATTCTTATACCTTGATATATACAAGGTCTACATGTGGAATCTAGTGAAGGTTACTTTTCTTCTTTCAGTTAGGAGTGGAGACATTTAAAATCATTATTTCCCTTATTCTTTTTTTCACTGCAAAAGTAATCCCTGAGGCACTGTTTTAAAGGGGAGATATCAAAAGAATAGCTGGAATTCTGAGTTATCTTATAAATGTTAACTGCCTATCTGCTTGTATACAAATTAGAAGCAAATCTTCATAATGTTATACCACTGCTATATTTCTCTAATATAAGTTATCTCATTCTACTCTGAAGAAAAAGAAAGGCTGTAGGTGTCTGTAAATTTTCCTTTAAAATTGTTTTCTTTTCTAAAAAATATAATCAAGACTTGCCTTTTCTATGTCCAAGAGCAATTCATTACATTTTATACCATATTATTGCATGAGTGATAGCTATTCTTATTTTTAGTTTTGCTTATTTCTTTTGTTCTTCTATATATACCAAGGTTTTAGGGACAATTTTATCTCAGTAAATATTTTTATTTTTATATATTTACATATATTTTTTCTATATTTTAGGGAACGGTCTACAGGGTGGTCAGGGTCTCACCACTAGGTCAGACTCATAGTGATTCTCCTGTTTACAGCCTCCCAAATGCTGGGATTACAGGCACGCGTTACCACGCCCAGTCCCAAATGCATCTCAATGTGCCCCAGGGGCGGAGCTATCATGACAGCCCCTCGGATGAAACCCGGCCCCTGCACCTGCTTGTAGGCACTTTAATCTGCTGAGGTACATGGCCGGCCCTCATAAATAATTTTAAATGTACTTTGTTCTCTTTTTTTTCATGGTAATTGATAACACTTGACACACTTGATGGCACCATTCTTTTTTCTCCACTCATAGCTTAATGCTGATGTCACGTCCTCACGTTTTTCTGTTTCCAATCCACTGAAAACTAGCTTCACTCCATCATGCGATTAAACTTTAAAAAAAAAATCACTAATGGCTTTCTTCTTTCTAAATACAAGAGCGCTTTTCTTCAACCACAGGTTCATTGATGTTTACAAGCATCAGCGAACACTAATGCCTACTCTTTTGATATATTCCCTACCTTTGGCTGCCAAAGTGTTATCCTATTTACCTTCCCCATTCTCTAGAGGCAATTCCTGGCATTGTCTTTTAGCTTTCTTCTCCTCTACTCAAGCATTAAATGTTAGGATTCCTCAAGATTCACCCATTATCTTTTTTTTTCTCTTCTCTGTCTGTACTCTCTCTATGGGCAATATGCTTGTATATAGTTATTCCAAAATTCATATTCTATACCAGATTTCTCCATGGAACTCAATGTTTATATTGCCAATCATTCATTCAATGTTTATTGAACCTCCACTATTCAAATAAACTACTTTAAACACTGTATTTACCCAGGAATGAGATGCCCCAAGACTTCCTGCACCTGGGAGGCAGGACAAAAGGATGTCTATGAGGTCCAGACCAACCTTGACTACATAGTGTGTTTGAGGCCAATCTAATGAGTCCCTGTGTCAAACAAACAAACAACAAAAAATATCTTTTTTTAGTACTTCAAGTGTACGAGGGAATATGAAGCTTATGTCAACCATGAATATCACATAGTATAATTATTTGTATGGTGCTTCCTCTTCCTCTGGGATGCAAATGCCTCAAAACCAGATTGCATGTAATTTTTTTCAACAATTATGTTTCTACTTTCCTATATAAGAATAAACATGAATACTTGAATGACTGAGTGCATAGACAGCTGTTTATCCTCTTTCATGTGAAATTAATTTTGTTTCATTTTCTGTGGCTTTTACTAGTCTATTACATTGCTTTGAAATTGCTATTCCAGTATATAAATATATAAACTGTGAAATACAAGTGATTCAAATTTTTTGTTCTAAATAAGCTAAGTATAAGGCAAATAATCTATAGATATTAAAGACCAGCATTAATATGTGACATGAAAATTAGTGTTTCCTCTGATGATTATACTCCAAGTTTCCCAAGGGCTTCACAAATGCTTTTAGCTGTCTTGATTTTTCTAAATGAAATAGTTTATTTGAAAATAACTAAAAGTGAGGCTAAAATTTATGTGCTTCTACCACAAAGCAGTATTTTCTTACTACATATGAGATATTATCTAAATGTGAGTTTCACTTAGATACCAAGGGCAAATTCTATATTACAAAAGCATTGATTTTTTCAGAGCAGTTTATATTTTGGGATGAAATAGTGTTGGACATAACTGAAATAACATCTGCCTGACTATGTTCCATTTCTGTGACCACAAACACAGGATCATCACATGTAGCTGGAAAATTGTACATTTCTAAAAGCCATGTTCCCACAAGGAAAAGTATGATGTGAAATTATTCCACATAATATGCGAGAAAATGGCCAGTTTCCAAAAATCTCAATAAATTATTTTAAGAGTCAAAAGTTTTACTGGGGAATGTGAATGGAGCAGAGTAATAACTCCTCAGAGACAGAAGGGGCCCTAAGAGGGTTGCCCTCTTAATAACGTATAATAGTTACTCACTGAACTGTTTTGTCGTAGGCTGTAATGCTACAATTGACTTCAAAAACCTGAAGTTTCTAAATAACTGAGTGTGTAGCATCCACACAGCTTCCCACTGCTTCAAAAGCCAATAATGGGAATTGTGGTATACAAGAATACATCCACTGCAGTACATCCTGGTGTAAATTCATCTCTGTGAATTGATGGTCAGAGTTTGGGAAATGCCCAGAGGCTGAGGGATCCCTGGGGTGTGATAATGAAAATTCTCATGGTATCTTAATCACTTTCCCCATATTTGGGACACAGTATCATTTGAAGGCAAAAAACGTTATTTGGCTCATATTTCAATTCATGGAAGGCACGATTTGAGGCAGAAGCAGGGTTATGGAAGTGTGTGAGTGGAGTGCAGCTGCTCCTTCCATCACAGCCAGGAAGCAGAGAAAGATAGGAGGGTGGGGACAAGAGCATGGTCTTCTAGGTTTTCATCCTCATTGATACGACTCTGACCAGGCCCCACTTTCTCAAAGCACACTTAGGTACTGAGCAACCCAATGATCCAGTCACCTTCCATAAATATGAAAATTTAGGAGGAAATTTTAGATTTTAACATAGTATTTCATAAAGCCCCCAAAAGAGTCATGACTAACTCATGTCAACTACATTTAGTCCACCTCTAAGTCATTGAATTTGTAACCATCTCAGTAGTGCTGAGAAGGTCAAGACCAAGTTTCTTCTGAGACTCAAGGAAAACCTTTGGTGGTGAGAACCTGTAAAAAGTATTAAAAAGAAAATTAAAATTTTCTAACATACTTTCAAACAAAGTACATGTTCTCCTTCCAAAATGGAGGAATTGAAAAGTAGAGACATTATTTATAACCTAGCAGGACACACATTAAATTGTGTAGCTCTATGTCCACTATCCAGGGAAAGATTTTTAAGATATGAGCTCCAAAGTGCTTGGGCAGTCAGGCCCCTATTGCATGGCTGATTACAATCCACAAGGTCTCTTTCTTGGGATGGCTCTATCATGACTACCCCCTTCCTCAGCAGACATTCCATTTCCCTAGTATTTTTGGCTTTCTGGAGTCTCTCCTGCACATTTGGCTTCACTGCCATTGCTTCATACAATTTCCCTGAGGAACACACTGCTTTGACTTCCAAATTTTCCTTTGAAATCTGAGCAGAAACTTCTCTAGCATCATAATTCTTGCATTTTTCTATGCCTCTAAGACCAACACTATTTGGATCTTCCAAGGTCTACTGCCACTTGAACAGTAACCAGGCCCCTTTAGTCCATAGCTACAGATGCCTCTGCAAGTCTAGTTGACTAAGCATTGTGAAAAGAATTCCAAAGAATAAATTTCCTCAAGTATGGGTAAAAATTTGCTCTCCCATCAATAGTAGAAAGGATAACTTTTCCCCCAAAGTCCCTCCAGCATTTGTGATTGGTTGAATTCTTGATGATAGCCTTTCTTTTCTGATGATATCATAGCATTATTTTAAATGACCAAATTTATTGGCAATTTTTATTTCTTCATTTGTGAAGTATATATACCTCCAATGACCGTTTTGGAGGTCTGATACTTTTTAATTCTTTGTATGTTCTAGATAGAAGGCCTTTGTCAGATGGACAGTTGCCTATAATTTTTGAGCATTTGTGGGTTTTCTTTTTATTTTGTTGCTGATTTCTTTTGATGTGCAGAAACTTTTCAAAAACATGAGATTCTAATTGTTGATTCTTTCAAGTATTTCCCACACAACTTGGCTTTTGTTCATAAACTTCCTACCTACACCTATATCTTTAATATTTCTACCTTCTTTTTCCTCCAGAAGATTTAGAATTTCAGTTTCAATATTTAAATCTTTGACCCATTATGACTGCAGTTTTGTGCATGGTGATAGGCATGGATCTAATACTAGCCTTTGACATGTGGAAAGCCAGCTTTTCTAGAGCTATTTATTAAAGACTATCTTAACTTCAGTAAACATGATTGGGCTCCTTGTCAAAGATAAAGTGGCTGAGTGTGTTTGTAGTATTTTCTGCATCTTGTAATCTATTTCATTGATCCTCAGGTCTATTTTTTGCCAAGACCATGTTGATTTTATCACAGTAGCTTTTTAGTATAATTTCAAGTAGGAATTGCGATGCCTCCTGCCTTTCCTTTGTTTCTCAGGATTACTTTTGCTATTCTAGGTCTCTTCTGGCTCCAGATGAATTTTAGGATTGTTTTGTGTAGATCTGTGAGGCATACTAATGGTATTTTATTTGGGATTTAATTGACGGGGTACAACAATTGTGAAAATGTGATCATTTTCATAATGCTGGTTCTTCCTATCAAGGAACAATTAAATTTTTTCACATTTTGAAATCTTCTTCTATCTGTTTTCTCAGAGTACTATAATTTTCACTGCATAAATTTTTTACTTCCTTTGTGCAACTGATTCTTAAGTACTTTTTAAAAATTATTGTGAAAAGCATGGCTTCCCTAATTTCTCTCTCAGTGCATTTGTTGTTTGTCTATAAAAATGATGATAATTTTTGAGTGTTGACTTTGTGTCTTGCTATGCTACTGAATGTGTTTATTAAATCTACATGGCTATTGTTGGAGTTTTTGGGGTCTTCTATGCAAAGTTTATATCATCTGCAAATAATGATAATTTCAGTTCTTCTTGTCCAATATTATTCCTTCAATTTTTCTCTCTTATCTAATTGCACTGGCTAATGTTTCAAGAACTAAATTGCTGTAATTAGTCTTTTTTTTTTNCATCTGCAAATAATGATAATTTCAGTTCTTCCTGTCCAATCATTATTCCTTCAATTTTTCTCTCTTATCTAATTGCTCTGGCTAATGTTTCAGAACTAAATTGCTGTAATTAGTCTTTTTTTTTTTTTTTTTTTTTTTGGCAGAACCGGGGATTGAACTCGGGCCCTTTCACTTGCCAAGGAAGCACTTATTCCACTGAGCCATTTCCCCAGGTAAATTGCTGTAATTAGTTTGCTAGTATTTTTGGGGGGGATTTTTGCATCTATGTTCATTAGACCTGTATTTATATTTTTTTGGTTGGGTCCTTCTCAAGGTTTGGTATCAGAGTAACACTTGCCTCCAGGAATTAGTTTGGGAGAATTACTTCCCTTACAATTTTATTGCAGAGATTGAAAAAAGTTGTAATTAAATCTTTTCTGAATTTCTTGTAGAATTCAGCTGTGATTCCATCAGGACCTGGGTTTTTCTTTGCTGGTATTTGTTTTCATTCACTGATGTTGGGTTATTCAGAATTTTAAATTTTCTTCATTCATCTTTGATAGTTTGTGTTTATCTAGGTATCTGTCCCCTTCTTCTGCGTTTTCCATCCTGTGAAAGTAAAACTTTTTGAAATAGGCATTTGTGATCTTCTATGGCCTACACTGCACATCCAAGGATCGATCCTGAGTCCTCTGCTTGCTGGAAAGGTGCAGAGACTGTTGCATTGTTATTTTCTTGTTCCCTGTTATTTTTAAGTGATGTTTCCTTTCACATTCACTAACTACAATGTTATCTTCAAGTTCTGTAAATCTATCTTCAGTTTAGTTCAAGTAGTTTTGCCAGCTTTCTATGGAATTCTCAATGTCCTGAATAATTTCTTGAATCTGTTTCATGCATTCCAGTTCATTCCTGTGTTGTCCATTCAATATTTCCATCATTTACATAGCCCCCTCTATTTTTTTATCTATGTGTTCTTTAAACCTACTGAGCAATTCTTTCATGATTGCTGTCATTTCTTTTTTACATTAGAGAGTATTCCTGATCTTATATCCTCCATATCCTGATGCAGTTGTTTCTTTACTTCAGTTTATATTATTTCCAAAATTTCAGGTGTGTTACTTCTATGACTTTGTCTCCTGGATTTATTTTGGGTGAGCTGAAGCTCTGAGACTCTTTTTTTCCTTCCTCTTGATGTTTTTGAAGCTCCCAAAGCTCACCCTGACTCTGTAGTGATAGTAGAGGGGCAGGGTGCACCAACGCTCCCACAAGAGTGGGAGGGCAGGGTAGGCTCACCAAAGTTCCCACTGTGTGAGGTCCAGTGTAGCTTCCACCTCAGAAGGGGCAAGCATCAACTCAGAAAGTATGCAATAATGATGAGGGCAGGCTGAAGCTCTGCAATGCTCTTGATGGTGGTGGTGGTGGGTTCAGGGTAGGGCTCACCAAAGCTCCTGCTGATTATGGGATAGGCAGCACCAGCTCAGCAGATCTAGGTGACACGATGGTGGGAGAGGTGGTCACAGCTCAGCCAAATTCTGCCAGTGGTTGGAGAAATAGGTGGGGCAGGGTTCAGAAGGTTCCCCTAGCTATTCTGGGACTACCTAACTTTTACAGTGGTGGGAAAAGTGGCAGCAACTCAGGCTAGCTCTGGCAAGAGGGGCATCAAGACTCACCAGCTCCTCCCTGCTGTCCTCTTTGCACCTGATGTCGTAGGGTGGTGGGAGAAGTGGCCACAGCTCTTGAATCTCTGTCAAAATGTCAGGACCTGGGCAAACTGAAGACAAACTTCCTGCCAAGGTATGACACACATGGGCTAGAACATATCTACCCATAGAGCTTTGTTCCCACTGGAAGCTGCTGAACCCAGGTTTTGCCATTTATATTTCTATAAGCATTCTTGTCCTTTGCACCCTGATAAGTCTGCTTAGGGTCTACTTATACATAGCAACCCCTTTATACATAGCATAGTCCCCTTTAGGGTCTGCTTACACATAGCATTTTATGCCTTTTGTAGCTCTGATCCCCTAGTCTTCACTTCCCAGGGCAACAAGTTCATTTCTGGTATCAAAATCTATCTCACTTATTTTTTGCTTGATGAGGCACAATACCTGACATCTACAGTTTAAAGAAGGGGAGGGTTATTTTGGCTACCTAAGACAGAAACAGAATGGTGGAAGGACCTGAGAAGAGGATGGCAATTCATCCCAAGGTAGGCAGAAAGCAAAAGAAAAATGAAAGTTCTAAGGATAAGAATACACCCTTTGAGGCTTGCCCTCAGCGACCCACATTCTGCTTAACCTATTCAACTATACTCATCAGGCGAACTGACTAATGAGCACAGAAAACTCATCTTCAAATCAACCTCCACACAAATGAGAATGTTGGGAGGACATTTTAGATTTAAACCCTAACATACGCCACAGTTGTTCCTCTATCCTGGGAATTCCTGGCACATATTGTGGGAGGTGGGGATGTTCTCATACCCAGCACATTCTGTATGCAGAGAAACATAAACAGTGAAAGATTTATAAAAGTAAAATGTTTGCTGCTTTGTAGCTGCTATAAAAATAGGATTTCAGGCTGGCTCAATAGCTCAGAGGATTAAAGCTCCTGCAAGCAAGTGCAGGGGTCTAGGATTCAATCCCTGGGCCTGCTGTGCCAGCCCCAACCCCAGGGCATGCTGAGAGAGCAACTGAGACTGGGCATGGTTGCATGCGCCTGTAATCCCAGCTCTTGGGAGGCTGTAAATAGGTGGATCACTATGAGTCTGATCTA
>NDGN011484893.1:5904-16878 GCA_002564285.1 Tympanoctomys barrerae
ACCTAGCAGGGTATTTTTTTTAAAGCATTCCTCCTCCCCAGCTCCTCCTCCCCCACCCCCACTAATGCTTTTGTTCTGGCACAAATAAGGTCGAATTCATTTTTAGATCTACCACCTCCTCCTCCATCTCCAGAGAGAACCTGTAACAAATGTCTATGACAAGTTCTATTTGGAACAGGTCCCTTTGAGATCTTAATTTTACTCTGTGCCCCCACAGGTTTCCATCAAAGCCAGCTAAGGAGGATGGAGAAAGCTCCCTCAGAAGCTACTCATTTTATTGGAAATTTTATTTTCTCAGGTTCTAAGCCAATTGAAAGCTAGGCAACAGAAGTAACAAGTCACCTGTTGATCTTATTAAGATGTTAATTCAGAGTTATGACTTTTGCATAGCATCTCTTTCTAATTTTTGTTTTGGTCCAGTCACACTTTTAACCCTCCCAAATATGTTAAATTGTCCCAAACAGGTTGATTTTCAGTCAGAGCTGAGTCCCAGGGCCTCACATGGCTGGTGGGTCTCAGTTGCTTGGCCCAGTACTGTCTTAGAGTGGGCTTGTATGCTTTCATTTAGCTGATCAACATGTTTTTCTTGCTTTTAGCTGGATCAAAAGCACAAACTATTGCTCTCCTTAATGAAGCTTTTTATTCATAAGATAGACTCACATTTTGTCCCAGCAAACAAAAATCACTGTTACAGGGCAGCAACATGGTTGCCCCTTTTTGGTTTTCTCTTTGACTGATGCCAACCAAGTATGCATGAGTCAGTCTTGAAAAGAAAAGAAAAAAAAAAAAAAAAGATGACAGTATTAAGTAAAGTTTTTGAATAAATATCTCCAGAATCAATATCATTGTTATGGGCTGGCCAGATAGCTCAGCAAATTAAAGCACCTGCTTAGGTAGACAAGAACCAGGGTTTGATCCCCTGCATGCTGGCCCTGCCCCCGGGGCGCACTGAGATGGCGAATGAGACTGGGCATGGTGGTGTACACCTGTAATCCCAGCACTTGTGAGGCTGAAAAACAGGAAGGATCATTACCAGTCTGATCTGTGTAGTAGACTCTGTAGACCCTGTATTGAAAACGTAAGAAAATCATTGTTATGCATCTTACTCTTTTTCCTATGCTATTTTCCTTTGATATTATTTCTGAGAAAGTTTATTAATAGGAGCCTATGTTGCTCTTAGAAAAACTTTTAAGCAAATTTTGGTTTTTTTGTTTGTTTTGTTTGGTTTTTCTGTATTTTAGGGAAGGGTCTACAGGGTGTTTAGGGTCTCACTACTACATTAGACTAGTAGTGATTCTCTTCTTTGTAGCCTCCCAAGTGCTGGAATTACAGGCGCGTGCCACCACACCCAGTCTGTCTCAGCGTACCCCGGGGGCAGAGCCAGCACAGCAGGCCTGGAGATCGAACCTCCAGTCCCTGCCCCTGCTTACAGGTGCTTTAATCCACTGAGCTATTTGGCTGGCCCTCAAATTTTGATTTAAATGAATTTTGTTTTTCCCCAAAGTGAAACTGTTTCCCACATAACCAAAGAGAGAATAATCCCCAAATTATCAGCATATGGGGAGACATATTTCTCATTTTGCTTTTCTTGGATACAGAGCTTCCTTGATACTTAAAAAACAAGTTTTTACAGTCATCAAGCGATGGGCTCTAAATATTATGATCTTGTGTTTAAAGTTTTAAGATTTTTGGAAGTTCAGTTGGACAGAAACCATTGTATCTTTTCTTGTTTACTACAGTATTTTGAGTAAATATCCTTTTTGGAAGCTGTTACATAGTCTTTTTATGTAAATCTGAATATTTCTAGCTCATGCTTTGTTCACTTTGGTTTTAATCATTTGTCCCTAGATCCCCTTTCAGAGTTTGCCTCCTCTGGTTGCCCACCATTTGATGAACTCTTTTTGTCACCCCCACATCCTTTGAAAATTATTGGAAAGTGCTTCTCCCCTTTTCTGGTGCTGCTACTGTTGGGGGTTAAACTCAGGGCCTCGCACAAGCTAGGCAATATCTGCCACAGAGCTACTTTCTCTACTCCAGAATGTCCCTGTTCTGATTTGTACTTGGGGTGAAGCAGCTAGAAAATGCAAGACTTTTAGTTTGTGGAAATACTGTTAACGGGGAGGGAAATTATATTACATTTCCCTTACTGAGTTTTTCAGATAGTAAAATTCTGAAGGCATTAAGAATTTTAGCAAAATGTTCTTACATCAAAAAAGGAGTATTCTTTCTTATTTAAAAAATTATTAAAATTACAGAAATAAAAAACAATCTTAGTAGATAAGTATTTTATTGTGTCATAGCTCACCAAGGTCAGTGGTGGAAGTTGAATCTTTTCACCTTGTCCTTCATTTAATAGTTTGTCTCTTCATTGCTTTCTCCATCCTGCTTGAGCTGAGCCTAAATTAGTTCTTATCAAACTGGGGCTAATTAAATTGTGGGATTACCTGCTTGGCATGAGGAGCTGGAGATCTAGTTTTGCATCATATTGGGAAGAAGAGTCATAAAATTGAGCTCTTTATGGGTTACATAACTAGAGCTATAGGGTTATGGTGCTTCACTGCTTCTAAAGCAAGCACCCTGATTTTTTTTAAAAAAGCAAATATACTATGTTGTAGTTTTCCAATTTGAATGCAATTTATGGATTAGTATTATCTTTCCTGGATGTGGTGTGTTTTCTACCAGTTCCCAACCTCTGATGGGTTGACCTTGGTGTGTTTTTTGTCCCTATTATTTATTGTCTTGCATTTTTGTCCTTCAACTGTAGGACTTAGACAAAAGTCAAGAAGAGATCAAAAAACATCATGCTAGCATCAGTGAGCTGAAAAAGAACTTCATGGAGTCTGTGCCAGAACCTCGGCCTAGTGAATGGGATAAGCGCCTATCTACTCACTCCCCCTTTCGAACTCTTAACATCAATGGACAAATCCCCACAGGAGAAGGAGTAAGTACTCTGTGCACATGGCTGGTTTTGAGAATGAATGGGATAAATGTTCCTGTGTGTTAGTGTTCTGTTTCTGAGAAAAAGTTTAAAGCTGAAATTAGGTGTGGTACCTCGCCAATTCGTTGAAATTTAAGGTTTTCATAATCAAACATTTATTTTTTATATCAGGTGGCAACCCAGTTCAGTTGTGGGAACCGTTGAGAGTTACTAGTCGATGCTTAGACTCAGAACTGTCTCTAAAGCGCATAACTCTGGCTAGTGTGTGTTTATAAATTGAGCACATGCCAGTAAAATTTTGTTTATATTCAGAATGTGCCTTCCAGAACCAGAAAGTTGACTAAATTTAGTAAGGTCAGAATTGGAAAGGGATTATCATTTT
The DNA here is from genome assembly GCA_002564285.1 of Tympanoctomys barrerae. Classification (NCBI taxonomy): domain Eukaryota; kingdom Metazoa; phylum Chordata; class Mammalia; order Rodentia; family Octodontidae; genus Tympanoctomys; species Tympanoctomys barrerae. The sequence continues at coordinate 9,225 of NDGN011484893.1, forward strand.
TAAAACTTTATTTGAACATTTCTACAACTTAGAAATGTCTGGAATGATACAGTTATATAATATACCAAGGAAGCCCATAAGGCAAAGAATGAAAAACGTCAACATTAATGGTCATATTTCAGTTTTAGAAAACTGACTGATAATTTAACCTTAATGAGTAACAACAAAATCTAATATGTTATTTTATAAAACAATCAAAAGAAGCCAGAGATACCTTTTAGGGGTTATTTTTTTCTCTACTATTGTCATTATCTATTTTAGAAATCCTATGACTAAATAAATAAATGAGCCGTTTAATGGCAATATCTTTAAAGTTACTTGAGCAAACAATCTTTTATCTTTAGTCAGTGCACATTAAATATTTATGGAATTGAGATGACTATGTAATCATTGTGATTTTTAAAATGCATGCTTATTTCCCTTACTGCCCCCAAATAATAGCAATTCTAGTTAAGAAAGGTAAATTAATGTTCTCATCAAACACCTGGGGTTTAGCAAGCCACAGTGCTGTATGCCACAGATGCAGGTTCAGGCAGCCAAGGCATAGGATCGCTGTGTCCACAAGTTCAAGACCAGCCTGAGCCAGGTGTGGTGGCATGTGCTTGTGACCCTAGCATTGGAAGGCTGAGGGAGGAGGACTTGCAAATTCAAGCCATGCCTGCTGGGCAACTTAGTGACGTAGCAAGACCCTATCTCAAAATAAAAAAGGACTGGGGTGTACAAAGGCTCTAGGTTCAATCTACCAAAAAAAAAAAAAAAAAAAAAAGACCTTTTCTTTGTAGTTGTTTTAATTTTTGGTGTTCTTTGTAAACTGTCCAAATTATTGTTTAGTTTCTGGAACTGGAGAAGAGGCTAAACATTGGTTCACAGAGGACTTTTATTTTATTTTTTTAAATGTGATTAAAATTGTCTAACAGTGCTCCAACGCTAAAATATTTTCACAAATAAAGTTGGAGAATAGCTGAATAAATTGGCAGCTTAATAGAATTACCAGAAATGGTGGACACTGATGTTCCCATTTATTGTCCTCTTTTCCTTGATATAAATGGATATTAGTTTTGTGTTCTAAATGTAGAGCACATATCCTGAAATGGGGCAGTAACTCTGCTTTCTAGCTGAAGCCACCATTCTCAGTGCTAGATACTTCATTTGGATATTTCTGTAGTAATAAGAATCATAGGGCTGGGGAGATAGCTCGGTGGCATATGCACCTGCCTGGCAAACACAAGGTCATGAGTTCAACCCCCCCCCAAAAAAAAGTGTCATAAAAGTCCAGTATGAGTTGTGACTTGGTTTGAATGAGAGGGTCTGTCTAATCTAACGTAGCATTTATTATGTTCACCTCAGTTTATATAGTAGATAATCTTTAATGTCCTTACTCTAAAACTCTACAAGTGAAAACCGACTTCATGCCACTTCATCTAATAACCCTATTTACAAACAATAACTACAAGTTTTCTAGTTTTGCTTTTTAACTGCAAGACATTGCTAATGCTCAACTGCTTTGAAAAAGTAGGCTTGTTTTGTCTTGCATGAATTTGAGTAAATTTTCATTAGTCCCCATTTCCAGATAATATGTCTTTTAATAGAAACCCTTCAGAAATCATCTCAGCTAGTTTTGGGAATGATGGTGTCATTTATGGACTTTAAAGAAATGATACTATATAAACTAAGATCCATGGAGAGGACTTAAATTTAGCTCTATGCTTCTGTATATTTACCCCTCTAAATGAATAATGAGATAAGTAAGAACTATGCTGTGACAACCTTTTTATGTTGGGATAATCCTGCTTTCTGGCATATCTTATTTTTTTCTTTAATAATTAGGATAATATTTCTGTTCTCTGGGGCTACCTCTTCCACCTTTAACAGCATTGTTGTTGCATTGCAAGGCAACTGAATTTTGCACAATTTGTGTATGACCAGGTGAAGAAAACCTCTATCCTCCCCTCGGAAAGAAAGGTTGGTGGGCCAGAGGTAAAGCTGCTGTTATGACTTGTGCTTCTCAATCAGAATTTGCTCTTGTCATGGCATTAAGCAGAGAATCCCCAGAACTGAACAACAGCTGCTGGTTAACTTTTTTTTTGGCTGTACTAGTAAGTTCACGCCCACAGCCTTTTGGCCTAACACATTACACTTTCACTGCTGCAGCATTTGCAGCCTTCAATTTGCTTATTTCGGCGCATGGCTGGTTGAAAAGCTGCATGAAGATGTAAATGTGTATTCAGAGATAAAATGAATTTAATTATACCCTATTCTTTTTATGTTGTCTTTCTTCTCCCACTTTATTTTCTTTTAAAAATCATTACAAATTTGCATCCTGTCTTTTCCTTTTTTATTTTTGCTGACCAGTCCCCTAGCTACTTTCTCCCTGATACGTATCACTTAGGGGTGTGCAAAGAACCAGTGTTGAGCTTCCAGACAGACCAGAGAAGGCTAGCTCAGCTGAGAGAGCTCAGAGCCAGGTTTTTCTTGTCATAGACAACATCTGTCTTGACTATATGTAACCGAGGGCGAAGATTGCAGAGATAGGAAAATTCTCAGTTGGACAATTGGGGGAAAATCTTTCCTTAAAATTGTCAAAAAAATTTACTTAATGTAATGTATAAACCTCCATGATGGTCATTATTTTTAATCATGGTTCTAAGAATGTACAAATGTTGAGATCTTGTGGTTTGCTTTGTTTATATTATTTCCTTTTGTGGACAGTAGACCCTGGAGGTACATTTTATACTTTTGGTTTTTTTGTTTGTTTGCAATCTTATAATATGTAAGATTAAGATTTTTAATTCCTTAAAAGCTAATTATTATACCGAACTATTACAGATTCAATCTGTATGAGGGAATATGAGGATTACTTTTTATATTCTGCCATTCTCTTTATAATGAAAATAACTTTTCTTATGGCAAGAAAATGCCTCATAATTGGCATAGCCCAATTCATTGGTGATTAGCAGTACTCAACAATGAAAAATGACCCAAAATTCAAATGTGAAAAAAAATACTGTGGATACCCTAAAAAGAGGAATACATAAAGAAGGCTAGTAACTGTTGAACTTTCATTCATTCTGATATGCACTTATTTTTTAAAGTTACCTATTGAGCACCCTACTGTATTCTAGAGAGAAGAGATAGAAAGCTAGGATAAATTGCCAAAGAAAGTGAATCTACAGTAGAGTGTCCAGGTCTTTCTAAATCCTTTGCACATCCCCAAGTTTCATTTTTGAGCATTCTCCATCTGTCATTTTGTTCATCTTTCTCTGTCTTTCTTGATCTTCTACCGTGAAAGCAGACACAGGAACGTGCTCTGTTAGTACAGGAAGAAGAGAAAATTAAAAGGCAAGAGAGATCTACCGAAAGAGCCTTGGCCCAGCAAGAAAATGAAGACATTCTTCCCAAGGTTTCCATTCCAATCCCTGAGGATCACAAGTCTCTCAAAAAGTGCCACCTCTACTCTAGTACTTTTCCATCTCCTCGTATTCCTTTCATGATGTCTTTTTTCGTGGTCCTTGCATTGGCTGTTTGGTGGTTGGTGTTTCTGTGATCGGAAAGCAGGGTGCTCATCTGAAATGTCAAGACTAAACCACTGAACTTTTATTGTTAGCTTCACATGTGTAATTGCCTATATGATGCTTCTGATCTTGATCGTTCATTGTCCTAGGGGAGCTTTTGTGATCATCATTCTGTCAATAAGTATTACTTTTTGTAGATTATGTATTGTGGGGTAGAAAGAGGAGCAATGGATTGCCCAGGCCAGCTTTTCTGCACTAAAGAGTAACAAATTTAGACTAGTAAATTTAAACACATAGCAGTTTGATACTCTTCCCAAAAGCTTTAACTCTTCTATTCTGCATGTTCTTACTGTTGACTGTTTCCATGTCCTCTTCTCCAGTGTCTTATACAAACAGGATACTCTCTAGAAACTTATGACAGGATATTTCTTCAGTCGTCTAGTCATTTGTGTGGCATGGGCTCCATAGTTTTAACAAAAAAATTCAACTTGCTAACCTTACAAAAAGCCTTAAAATGACAATGTTTTAATCTATAAATCCATTATCAGTCCTTTTCTTAGAATAACAAACCAGTACATGCAAAGGCCTTTTTCCGGAAAAGGGCTTTTGGCATCTGTGGCCTTTTTATGAGTATTTCTGGCCTATACAGGGATGGGTGACTTTATCTCCTTAGTGTATAGAAGGGATCTGCAGAGGTTAAATGCCATCTTTTCATAAGTGGAATGTTTAACTAGTTCAAGGAAAATGGTGCTGGTGCCCCTTGGCCTCCAGCCAGGGCTGAATTCTCAGACTATACCTATCTTTAAAATTCCTGGAATACAGATTTATTCAAGATCTATACATAAACATACCTTTCTCTGAATTAAAATATTGTGTTACTTCCTCATGGCTTAAGTAGTTATATTGCTACCAGTAGAAGCAATATTTAGTAAGCTTAAAATCTATGTTGATATACTTTATTTTCCTAATAACTTCAGATGTTTGTTCTTGCACTTGTGTTTAAAACAATTGTTTGTAATCAATGGCCTTGTGAGTTAAAATTCTATTGTAACAAGTATGTGTCTTCTGTTTGCATGTTGATTTATAAGGCTTCCCTAAAGTAAGTAAGAGCACTCTCTTTAGAACACCATTTGGATGCCTAACCTGTTTTCTTGTTTTTTAACTTACGTATTAATGAAACCTTGCATGTAGCTTGCTTTTTTCACACTTGAATGTACCAGTATGAACGGTTTGGTTAATGTCTCAAATATTTGTTCTGAACTTGATCTTACAGAATTACGAAACTGAGATTATTGAACTTCGTGTTATTTCTGAATGCTTTTTGGTTCATGAAACTTCTAAATGAGATTTTTTCTTTATGAGAAGATGTCCTAAGAGCAGAAAAGAGAACAGTAAAACCAAAAATCTTTTGTCCTTCAACACCTACCAGTATCATTTCATTGTCTTTGGAAATATGTAGATAACGTATTTTTTGGAAACTGTTTCTCTGTCGTTGTAGTCTTTTCCAAAAAACTGAGAAAAGAACCAAGGACCAGGCTAGTTTGGAAAATCTGGTATGCATGTATATTTTTCATATCACAAGCTTGTCTATTTATAACAAGTATTTTGTAAGTAATTATATTTATTGATACGCTCATAATCAGAAAGATCTCACATTAACCTGACATACTGCACAACTGTTTTCTAATGTAGAAGGTGATAATCATAAACACCCCCCTTTATTTGTGAAGTAGAGATAAGTTTTCCTTAGTGAAATAACAAATGAAACTGAAGCATTGGTTATATTATTTTAAGTCTTTTTTAAGAAATAAAAATGAAATAATCTTAGAATTTCATTGATACTTTTGTAGCTGTTTCAGATTACATTTCCTGAAGTTGCAGTTTTCATTCTTGTACATGGTTCTTTATTATTATTACTATAAACTTCACCCTAAATTGTTTTCTTTTGTATTGGAGTTATTTCAAGTCCATTAAAAGTCTAGTGTGAGCTAACATTACTTTTGAGTTTCTGAAATACAGCAAGAATCCTCAGAGATCCGTACTGACCATGGATGAGAAGCCATTTCTTCTGTAAATAGATTGAGGATGATGGAGATGAGAAGGACCAAACCCTTGCATTGGATGAAGCTGATTAGTGCAGACTCAAGAAATACCCAACCTAGCTAGAGAAAAATACCAGACATTCCAACTTTGTGTTGCCTAAAGTTAGTGCTGCCAGTGTTTGTAATATAAAGCTGTAAATAGTGTTGGTTTATTTCTCCCACCTCACTCCATTCTCAGGACCAGAGGTCTATCCACATAACTGTATCGGCTTTACCCTGGTGCCACTTCCTAATGGCAGCTTGATAAGTAAAAATTGATTTGAACTAAACATATCCATACAGACCAGTGTAAAGTCTTGGATTTTTGCTCTGGTTTTGCCATTATTCATTTCCAGGGTGACTCCAAGAAGTTTACTTAACTGCACAGAGCCCAGATTCCACCTAGTAATGAGACAGACCTACCTCATGAGAATGAGTCTGTAATGTTGTGCAGAACCCTGGTTGTTCAAGTCTTGCTCTTTTAGGGGCTGGGAAACTGGAAATTAAGAATAAACACCTATAACATCTTTGGAATTTTTTTATTTGAAAAGAAAAAATTGTTATTTATTTCCATCTATTCCTTTTTAACATTTGGCCAAGCATTTTAAACTACTAAGTGAAAAATATCTTCCCAAATTTATCCTACTCTTTATTGAAATGTTATTCTTAGATTGAACCATATTTGGAAACAAAGCTAGCATCTATATTTTGGGCCTTTTAACCATTTTCTTATGTGCCAACACTTGAATATGAAGAACTTCTAATTGCGTGAGTCAGTTTTACTATTTGTTTATATCTTGAGTAAAAGTTTTGAAGAGGGAACATCTGTACTAATTCTATTGACTAAAATTAGACAGGATTATCTATAGGGTAGATTTCCAGTTTTCATTTCAGAACCTAGTAAGTTTCTTTTAAATAGTATTATAAATTTTATCCTGAAATGTTTTTGTATGATATATGCCAATTCACTTTCACCTACTCTCCTAACTCATTTCTGTAGCAATCTATAGAGATAAGGCTGTAAGCTACTAGGCATTAGAAGTTTATTTTTTACAAAATATTACCAATAAAAACTTGTGCTTTACTGAGTGTCTTGTATTTACAAAAGAAAAATAGGAAAGGCAAAAACAATATGAGACACTTTCTAGCTGGGCATGGTGGTACATGCCTGTAATCCAGCATTTGGCAGGCTGAAGCAGAAGATCACTGTGAGTTCCAGGCCAACCTGGGCTACCTAGTGAGTTCAAGACCAGCTTCAACTATATAGTGAGATGCCATCTCAAAAAACAAAAAATATGAGACACTTTCTTATCCTTCCCCTCCCAAGGATTTTGGGTAAAGACATACAGAACTTTTCTATAGAGTTGTCTTCCCTTATGTTACTCTTGATAAAAAAAAGTATAGAATACTAAATTTCTTTACCGCATACTCCATAACTTTGAGAAAGATTATTATACAAAGAAATTTCACCTTTTTTGTTACATTCAAACTACTCCTGTGGTTTTTAATTTGGGTACTAGAACCTGAAATAACTTCTTATTTTATATTTTACATGGCTGTGGATTATCATATCTGCCTCCGTGGTAGTGGATAGTGTCAATAAGCCTGCTCTCATTTCTGATGCTATTACTGCTCATGCCTTGGAGACTGCTTTTTACTAGAGCAGAGTATAACACGGAGCGATTCAGTGGTTCAGACTTAGAAAAGGGTAGCTGAAACAGTGCAGAAGATACCGTGTTGGAGTTTGGAAGCTATGAGATCAGGCTAGAAAGATACAGTGGTGGCTGATCAGCAATTACAAATTCATGGAGAATTTTATCCAATATTATTAAATGAAATTTCTGTCATACTAAGTAGGAAAAAAAAACAGTTTATCATTTCCACAGATCAAAAAATACAAGCTAAAAGCTAAGAAACTTGAATAAAAACCTAGCTAAATGCATAGATGACAGATTGTGGAGAAAACATGCTTTAGGACAGTTTTTCTCACCTTTTGTGACTGCTGTCTTAGAGGACCACAGTACTTTTCCCTTTACTGTAGTAAGAATCATGTTTGGGGTA
>NDGN011484899.1:0-17199 GCA_002564285.1 Tympanoctomys barrerae
AAAAAAAAAAAAAAAAGGAAAAGAGAAGATTCATCCAGTGCGATGAATTTATAAAGGAACTAGAGTTGGAATAAATGGAATTAGCTGAGCCAAAGTGATCAGGGCTTCTTTATCTAGTCAGCACTGTGTGTCATTATAGTTTACAACACATGTATAACTTATAGCTATAACTATTTTGTGCCATCAAAGCTCTCAAAAAATAAATCAAGACAACAAGGAAAATACACATCCCCTCCTTGAAACCCAACAGGCAGAATTCTGTCCACCCATAATTTGCTTATGGCCACAGCATGGAGGCAGAGTCCCAGGCCTGCTCCCTCCACAGAGAGCCAGCTGAGGACAAAGACATATCCCATGACTGCTGTGATTACTAGGGCCGGAAAGATACAGAACCACTGTGCAGAGCAGAGTCTGTCCCTCAAAGGGGACAGTGAAAGGCACACGTGTGTACGAGCTATGTCAACATCCTATACATCACACTAACCATGTCAGAAGTGCTACGGAGTCCTCGAGATGCCTAAAGAGGATTCACTCCACAAGGTCGACAAAGAGTGATCTTTGGATACTTTGGGGACTTGAAGACATAGACACTTTGCCTCACCCGAGAGCTGCAATGCCTGCTGGAACAAGCCTGTGCATATCCACGAAGCAATGGGTGAGCAGGGATAAAAGGACAGAAAAAGGGACAGTCATTCAGATTTGGCTCACTCTAGACCACCTGGCTCCATCCTGCGGCTGGGCCACACTGCTCTTCACCAATCGTCACATTCTAAGCACCCAACAGAGACTTGTTAATGTGCAGCGGTCGCCCTAAGAGTTTATTTCAAAAAAGCGAGATCACCAAACAAGAAACTCATCTCGATTCAGGAATCCTAACTTGCTACAACCAAGCAGATCTACCAGATGAAGCCCTAGAGACAAATTAAGTGCCAAAATAAATGACAGAAAGAGTAAATATGTACAGAAGCACCAATAGATTGATCACAACTGGTTTCAAAGGTATGAGAAACTGCCACTCAAACTGAAATACATTCATCATGGATAATATCATGGAAGTAGACTAAAATGCTAACTACCTAGCCAAGTCCCAGAGGGATCTCGTTCCGCTCCTATCACCAGGCCGCCTCTCTAGTGAGGCAGCCCCAGATCCCCATGACACGCTATGTGCTGGCTGCCTCCCATCTAGCTGTCTGCCTGTCTGAAGGCAGGAAGTGAACTCTTGGCTTGACCCAGCTTGCCATGGATGCACCCTGAGCATTACCCAGGCTCTCTTCCTGGTACACACTCTGAAACCTCCCAGGAAGAGGAAACAAAAGAGGCCTCCCAGACTGGCCCCGGGGCTCAGCCCAGGCAAAGCCCCTCTTCTGTGTCCCTTAGGCTGTGCCCTTGGCTGACCTTTTTTGTTATTGTTGTGGAAACTGGTTCCTGCACATGGCAGCATGCTGGACCGGTCTGCTACTGCTAAGCTGCACCGCAGCCCTTTACTGATTGTCTTGGTCAAGGACTTGTGTGTCTAAAAGGTTATTTTCAGAACTCGATGAAGTCTCTCCTGTATTCTAGTACTTTCTCACTGGACATCTTAGCAAGTGACACAGTGGTGGGCTCACAGGTTCCTTCAGGATGCGTCCTGACATCTGCTTCTCTTATTGCACCTACTGAGCTCTCAACTCCCAATACCTAGCTCCGCTGCCCATAGTTGCTTCCCAAACCTCTTTCCCAGTCTGTGCCGGACCACCGCAGGGCTCTCGTGGCTGGTGACAGCGCACAGCCATGGCCCAGTTCGACAGCCAATCCACTTGAAAGGAGTGTGGACAGGCTGCTTTGGGATACCCCAGTAAGAGCAGTCCAGCTCTGGGCCCCAATTCAACAGACATTATTAGCAGGGCTCATAAGCAAAAGAACACAACATCCGTATTTTTAGGAGATGGCAACTTTAAACCAGAGATCATTATGATTTTTTTTCTCTGCAGCTGCAAAACTTTGTTTTACTGAATGCTGTTACCTTCTCTATCACGTATGGGGAATTTTAAACAGGCAAATGGAAGAAGGTCTGATTGAAGATGAAGTTAAGTGAAAGAAATTGGTCTCATTTAGCACATGACAGGATTCATCTGTGTTCCCAAGTCCACTGAGGTGGCATCATGGGCGTTTCATATTCATGAGCTGCTGCGACACTATGTCCCCTCATTTACAAAGAGCCGTGTTCAGCAAATTCTGTCCCTGTGGACACCCTGTGCATTTCATGGTCTTGTCAGAGAGACATCAAACGCTCCAGTAACCAAATACCAGAAAATGGCTTTAATTAGTGGATCTCAATCGTATAAATAATTTTTTTCTAAGTGAAAAAAATGGAGAATTTTTTTAAAAGGGAAAAGGGGGAAAGCGGTAGGCAACAGGCTTCAAACACCCGAAGGAACAAGGGAAAGAGGTGGTCTCAGAGCAGCTCCCAAGCGGTCTCCCGCACTCCCAGAATCAGGGGACAAGGGCCACAAACATGTCTCTAGGTCCCTGGCGGGTCCACTTTATGAAGATTCGTCCCTGGTGATTCTTGACTGATGAGCGCCGGGGCCAGGCTGTTCTCATTATTGGCAGGTGAGGAGAAGAATGGAAAAACTGTGAAGGCGGTCAGAGCCGTGCTGCAAAAGGACAGGAACCACGGCTGAATGCCCCGGACAGAGCAGTGCAGTGGTCAGTAGCCCCTGTGCCCGAGCAGCTCCCTTGGAAGCTTGTGATGAGGAGACAGACAGCAGGCACCCGCTCTGCAGTGCCCGTCGGGGATGGACTTTCGCACTTCTGTCCTGCATATTGCAAGTCCTCTAGCTCCTACTGTGCCAGTTCTTTTCTATCCTGCTGGGGAAACAGACCACAGACCTTGTGAGGAGGAAGGTCAAAACACTTGGCCCTTGCAGCCCCCTATACTATAGCACCTCTTGGAGCTGATGGCAGGTTAGAGTGGAAGGGCTGGACCGACTGGTTCCTGTGACCACCAGGCCTTTCTGTAGTTGGATTCTGGCTGGATCAGCTGCAGGGAAGAGGATTTGCTAGGGAACAGTGGCTCGGCCTATGGTGGTGTGTGGTGCATCAAAGTCTGGCCTCCTTCCCCATCTCACGAAGGAAATCTCAGCACATTTCTGAAGGAGCCAGGAGTGCAAGTCCTTGGATGGAAATGGTCCTTCCTGTCCCACCCAAGGCCATGAAGGCTCTACAAGAGTCAGCACTGGCAATCTACAGAGTCATGAATGATGCAAGGAAGCACCCATGAAGGACCAGCAGGGCCCAAGAGGGAAAGATCCGGCTCATCCCAGAAGCCTAGAGTGAATCAATTCTGAGAAGACCTCAGTGCCACTTGCTGGGTGACTTCTAGGAAACATTGTCCCACTGTGACTGGCATGCTGTTGAAGGAAGTGAAAAACAAGGCCTCTCTCAGCTTTCTCTGTCTTTCCCTTAGAGCTTCATGTGGTTTTCCCTACTTTTATCTGCAAAGCTGTGCTAGGAACAAGGAGGGGTAAAGGACTTTAAATGTAGTGAAGGAATGAAGTGCTGGGAGGAACGGAGGCCAGGAACTCTGTGCACTCTTCAATTAGGCCCGGGATGAGCGACATGGCACGACGCGGTGCTAATGTGACAGGCGGCGCCTCCTCAGAGGTGCCAGATGAAGTGTGTTGGAAGCCAGGCGTATCTGATTCTATTTCATCCTCACCGTGTTGCACTGAAAAAAACAAGACAAACTACACTGCTTTTATTCTAAATCCTTAGGTTTTGTGTTTTTCCTTATATATATTTATTAAAAAATGCTGCTTTGATCGGTGCCACCCGTGACACCCCCACATACAGAATGCTTCTGAGCAGTTCCCTCTACACAAGGCCACTGTTGGTGACAGCCAGCTGGTTTTGATCACAGCCATTCCGAATCGGATTTTCATAAGATAGATGAGGAGTCTTACTGCTGCTTGCTCTCTTATCAGATGAGAAACGGCGGGGGAGGGGGACACGGGTCCTGGGGGAACTGCGCAACAATCAAGGGCTGCAGTGGTTCTTTCTCTGTCCCTTCGCTGCTGCAATTTTCAAAGGAGTTTGCCTCAGGCACTTTTAAATGATGGTGTCTCAATTCTGTAATCATCTTTCAAGAGCTTTCTCTTAAAGGGTCTTTTAGGTAAACCTAGTCCGTCAAGCACAGTTATGGGCTCAGGAATCAGATTCCCAATGTGTGTCCTCCTGTGTGTACACATATGTGCACACACACACATCCCCCTACACACATGTCCTACATGCACAGTGAATATCCATGAAGCCTCAGAAAGTTGGTAGAGCTGACAGCTGAGAAAGAAGAGTCCCCAGTCGGCCACTTGCCTGAGCGCTTCTCCCCCACCTGCTGGCAGCCCTAGGCTCCACTGGCTCCGGTCCTTAGAATGTAATCTGCTGGGTGAGTGCCAGAAGGAAACAATTTCTCCAACTGAGACTAAGGGATAGCCCGAGTCTGAGCAGATGTCGGACACATGAACACCCCGTCCCTTCCCATCTCAATGTCTCAATGAAGAGACATTGGCTGTCCTCTTCGGAACTGAGAAGTAAGTCTTGATTGTTTGCTTAGGAGCATGAATGGTCACCAGGCACCCAGGCCACATCTTGTGGTGTCTACGGATACAGAGACTATGCCTGCAGCTCTGTAACCTTGCATGTCGTCTGTTTCCAAGGCAGAAAACACATCAGGTTTTATCTTCATTCAGACCCCATCACCTGACAGGCATCCAGGGTGCCGAGCCTCTATCTCCTTGGGCTCATACAGAGATCTAAGCTGCTAAGACCTCCCCGGCCAGTGGCTCTCCTCAAATGGGCCTGTATGTATATAAGACCAGTCGCAATCCTCAGAAAAGGGCCTGTGCCCTTCCTGGACGCTGAGACACTGCTTACCATCACAACTGAACAGTCTCACAAAAGTGAGTGGGAGTGACTTTGTCCTAGCCCGATCCTGTCTTCTGTAGTCAAGGAAGATAGCAGCCAGGGAGTTACAGAACAAATACCCTGATCTCTGCATGAATTCCAGAGAGATGGCACTTTCTTTTACTCTTGTCAGTGCTTAATGGTAGATGATTTGCTATTAATCACATTCCTCCAGATACGGCGTAACTCTCTCCCCATGCTCCCGGAGCAAGGTTACACACTTGCTTCCCTTAGAATGGAGGCAGTGTACGACATGCGTCTACACTCTTTCCATTCTTCCTCTTCAGATGGGGACGTGCAAGTGAGCTTTGCACTGAGCAAAGAAAACAGGTTAACAGAGAAAGTTACTGTCAGTTGTGTTGTAGACACTGATGCTACGAAGGGAATTCTAGTATGACCTAGAGATTTCAGGGCACCACCTGGGGTGCACAGCATGCTCCTAACTCTGCTGACGCATTTGCCTATGGCAGAGTCCTTCCAAATATCTCACGGTCACTGCCACTTGCGGGCTGCAAGTAAAGCACGCCATTTCTTTTTATAGCATTAGTACAGAAAAATGCATTTTCTACCACGCCATCCACCTGCACACATCCTGCCTCTGGCCCACTGAGGCCTCACTTGGTATTCACAGCACTCACCGGGGCCCTTTTTATTCCACGTGGCCCTTCAAGTGCCCATGTCTCTGTGACATCAGTTGTTTCTGTCATGTCTCAAAGGAGTGGCTGGCCAGGAGCTACAGACACGGCGCTTCACGGCTCTGTGGAGTTGCAGGTCTCACCAAGATCCCAAATGCCCCGACACTCCAGGATTCAAACCATAATCTCTATCAGCCCAGTGATGCTACTTTTTCCCTAAAATAGGTTCTCTCTGAAGGATCCTGCACAGACATGAGAATTCATCATATAAAAGTCATTTCAAGGGACTTGATGGGGAAGAATACCTACCAGGAATGCTCAAACCCAAAAGCTTGGCTTCCTGACACAATGGCTTGGGCAACCTGGCCTCTCTGGCCGGCCTAGGCCAGCCCAGGTGTTGCTGTGAGGAGCATTCAGTCAGAGGCTCAGCAGTGTGAGGCTGCGGGCCAACAGGGGAAACTAAGTGGAGGACAGCAAATACACACCAGTGTGCTGGAAGACTGAGCAGAGACCTGCCCCCGCAGTGTGTGGGACTGAGGAGAGGCCGGTGATAAAAGAGGGATTGGGAAGGGCCAGGACAATGTCTGAACCCTGGTCCCTCCACGTCCTAGAGCTAGGGTGCCAGAGCAGCTCACACTGCTCAGAGATGCCACTTGCTAAATGTCTAAGAATTCTGAACGCAGGTTTGCTGTAGCTTCAAAACTGAATGTCTCCTAAGGGGCCTGTGCTACAGGCTTGCTCTTCAGGCCGGTGCTGCTGGGAAGTGGGAGAACTTTTAGGAGGTGGGGCCTGCAGGGGCCTGGGTCACTGGAGTTATATCCTAGAGGGAGATAGCAGGCCCCTGGTCTCTTTCTCTTCTGCTTCCTGGCTCATGCAGGGAGCAATTTGCACTCCTGTGTACTCCCCACCACGACCTCTCACACCCTCTAGAGGCCCAGAGCAATGGGCCTCACCCTGAACTGAACCTTCAAACCCTTGAGCCAAATTAATCTTTTGTCTTTATAAGTTAATTGTCTGAGGTATTTTATTATAGTAATTGAAAACTGATTAAAACAAGGCTGTGAAATATAAATATCAACAAAGATAAAGTTATACACACCCTATATGAAATTATAAATGTATATTTTAATATGTAGTAATACTTGAAACTCATCCCACTCTACATTTTATCTATATTCTCAAAGTTACTTGTATCTCATGCATCTTCGGGTAGAAATACAATCTATTGGCGTGCTGGAGCCTATCTCTTCCTAACTTTGGTCAGCAGTGTCATGTCGTAGCCCCAACCTAGCCACAGTGCAAGTATCTATCTGTGCCAGAGACACTAGCCAACGCTGCCAATCAGGACTTCTTTACTTTTCTTTTTTTTTTTCCAACACAGGGTCTCACTATGCAGTTCAGGCTGGCCTTGTGCTCACTTTTGTAGCCTCCAGGCTGGTCTTGAACTTGCAACAATCTTCCTGTCTCAATCTCCTGAGTGCTGGGATTACAGGTGTGTGTTACCACACCTAGGGTTCCAGGCCAACATAGCCTGCTGGGGCCAGTGTGGCATGTGGGGCTGGGGATCAAACTTGGGTTCTGTTCTTGCTAGGCAGGTGCTTATGCCCCTGAGCTATCTCCCCAGCTCCTCATAACTTTTTCTGCCTGGAGAGGTTACTGCTAATTTACCAGCACATTACTGCTGATTAGCCACATGACCTCAATGAGTTACTTAACTTCACCAAGCTTTAACTTCGTCCTCTGCAGGATGGTGATAACCAGTGTCTCCTCAGAACTTCTAGGATTCAGTGGTGTGTCGCTGGTAAAGTAGCACAATGCTTGGCTCACAGGAAACACCTACAAACCTTAATTAGCAATGCCATTTCCTACAAGGATAATTTCCCCCCATTTCTTACTCAATAACCCAAAAGCAGAACAAAGCACAGACAAGAAAGGGCAGCTGAAAGACCATAGCAACAACACGCCCTCCCTAACTTCTGCACTCCCTGCCCGGCCCAGAGACCCTGTATGTGGATTTCTAGAGAAGGACAGAATGGCCTGGGTTTAGAAAGACTTCGGCATCTGCCTTGTCCTAGTAACCCTGAACTCAGAAAAACGGAGTTATATTTAATAAAGCACCAGTGGCAGTTATAATGATTTAAATAAAATGGAGAGGGCAAAGGAGCTAGGCTTAGGTGCCACCCAGGAAACCCTGTGTGCTGCCGGAAGCTCAAGGAAGAAGGCTATGCCATGCCCTCAGACTAAGTGACTCTGGGGCAGCAGGGTTCCAGTGTGTCTGTTCTTTCTGCCTCATCTTTCCCCCCATTAAAGCTGTTGAGGCTCACAGTGACTCTGCTGCTTGCAAGAGAAGGGGTGAATATGGCAGAAAGGTTAATGAAGGGACAAGAAAGAGCTCAGAAGAGGGTTAGAAAGCCCCCAGACAGAGAAGGGAGTGGGGGAGCGGAGGGATGGCGGGAGACAGTCCTCTGGAGATAGCATGCCTCTAATTCCACCAACGGCCCGGCATCTCACATCTCTCCCAGCCTCACTGCTCAGCTGTGTTTAGCCACTTTTACCTATTTTCCCTGTTGACATGGATAGAAAATTGAGCAATTACCCTTAAACTCAGAGCTCTCTCAGATCACCCCGATTGCTACGCTGGCAGAATTAAGTCCTCAATTGCCCCTGGCTAGAAATGGCTCAACTCAGCTTGTCCGTTAGGAATTAAACACTTTTTGGTTGGCTAGAAGGACTTATTATTCCTAAGGTTTTGAGGTATTGGATTCTGTCAAAACTGGACCTCAGGATGCAAAGAGCCCCCTCCAGCAGGGCTGACACACGCCCAGGGGCTGGAAGCTGCCTGGAGAGGGCATTGCAGGTCCACCCTGGGCGCACACGGCATGTGAAAGACCCATGTTCAATCCAAGAAACATCAACTTTAAGTTCCTGCTTTCAGGGACTTTTACTGTTTATAAAACACATTTTGAGGCTCAAAAATTCCTCTAACTTGGATTACCTCTGGAATAAACAATTAGAAAGTCGAGTTTATGTCTAACTGCATATTCAGAGGTTATATGACATGCATTTTTTTTCCCCAATAGAGACAAGGTCTTGCTAAGTTTCCCAGACTGGCTTAATTTCTCCATCCTCCTGTCTCTGCTTACCAAGTAGCTAGGATTATAGGCAGGCACCACTGTACTCGGCTCTGCATCTTTTGAAAAGCTGCAATAATTTGTAGAGTCCCACCTCCAATGTTGACCTTTGTGGTACTACATTTCACTCTAAGTTTTGCAAGCTGAGTTCAAGAGCTGGAGGGGACTAGCCATCTGGCAGAGGTTAGGGAGGTGACACACCCTTGCACTGTCTTCCTTTTCTACCCCTAGACTGCCCCCCCACCCCTTCTTGCCAACATCCACTCTTGCATCAAGAAGAAGCTGGAAGCCACTTCCTCACGTCGGCCTTCCCTTACCGCCTACCAAATCAGCCTCCGTGTCAGTGTCTCTTGAGCACCCTACACTCTTCCTTCTAGGGTCTCGATCACAACTTTCCATTACTTTATTCAGATGTGTGACAATTTGTTTTATTTTCTATCCCTCAGCAACTGCAAGCTGCATGAGGACAAGGACAATAAATGTTCAGTTCAGCACCACCGTCGTGCCTAGGCCCAAGCACTGTGCAGGAGTGCTCAGCACGACAGCAAGGGAGGGATGACTCCGAATGACTCCTCTATGGTCACCTGCAGAGGCTGACTTCAGGTCACTCTCAGGCTTGGTGTTCTTTTTCTAAGGCCATACAACCTGACAGAAGAAAGTCCGAAGGCCTTAGGGCAAATCAGACACTTGACTCAGAGCAGGTGACTGTGCCATTGAAAGGCAGTCATCTCACTTGGGAAGATCAGTTCTTCCACCCTATGCTTTGGGGAGCCTGTGGTCATTCTGAGGTTTTGTGTGTGCATCATTCAACTACTCTCTACAATCACAAATCTCAGCTCTCCCAAAGCAATGAGTTAGCAATAGCAGGGAGCAGTTTGGTTCTACCTAGGGGCAGCAAGCAAGATGACTGACACTCTTCAGAACCTCCTCAAAGGCAGGTTACAGGAGGAGGCTGAGTATGTGCAGCTGGGAACGGATGAGACCCAGGACTTAGGTCTATGGAATCAGCTTCCTCCTGGTTGCAGGGAATTCCTTATTCATTCTCCTTATGCTGGGCATCTGGTCTTAGATGGCTTTCACACCTCCTCGGGCTAATCCTCCTCATCCTCAGGACCTTGTACAAGTCCTTGGAGGGAGGGGCTGTACATAGGATCAAGGTGCAATATGTATGGGTGACAACTCCCCATGAACAATGCATCATTATATGTCACAAACAGGTACTAATAAAAAAGCCATAAATGTGAAGAGAAGCAAAAGACCTTTCTTTCCGAAATGCTCTTAGCCTGCCTAGATCGCCTGCTCTCTG
The DNA here is from genome assembly GCA_002564285.1 of Tympanoctomys barrerae. Lineage (NCBI taxonomy): Eukaryota > Metazoa > Chordata > Mammalia > Rodentia > Octodontidae > Tympanoctomys > Tympanoctomys barrerae. The sequence continues at coordinate 10,014 of NDGN011484899.1, forward strand.
GAGCTCAGGGCCATGAGTAATGCAGCCCACTAACACATGACAACCATGCACTGCCTTTGCTATCTGCTATTCTGCACTCTTGGCTCCTGAACTCTTGTTGTGCTTTTCATCTTCTATTTCTTTTTTTTTTTCCTTCAACAAGATTTTGTGTTTCTTTAGAGCACAGCTCCACAAGGTCTTGTGAAGGATTTGCAAATCAGCTCCCAAAGGCATAATCCAACTTGCAGAAGTGTTTTGTTCTGTTTATAAAGTGGGGCTATTTAAAAAAAAATTTTTTTTGAGATGGGGGCCCCACATAGCCCAGGCTTGGCTCAAACTCCTTCTGTCTCAGCCTTCGGAGTAGCTGGGATTACAGCCCTGTGCCATTAAGCCTGCTTAAAATTTGTGTTTGTCTGCTTAGGGATACCTAGGGACTGAGCCCAGGGAGCACTGAGCTACACTTCCAGCGCTTTTTGTTACTTTTTAAATTTTGAGACAGTCTTGCAAAAATTGCCCAAGATGACCTTGATCTTGTAATTCTGCTTCAGCTTGCCAAGTAGCTGAGATTATAAATGTGCACTGCCACACACTTAACACTTGTTGTTTTAAAAACTTCATTTATAAGGGCTGGCAAGATAGCTCAGCAGACTAAGTGCCTGCTTAGGCACGTGCAGGGATGTGGGGCTCAATCCCCAGCACCTCATGCTGAGCCAGCCCTGCCCCCGGGCACACTGAGCTGGCCACTGAGACAGGGTGTGGTAGTGTACACCTGCAATCCTAGCGCTAGGGAGGCTGAAAACAGGAGGATCACTATGAGTCCAAGCTGCATAGTGTAACCTTGTACCAAATACATATATTTTTAAAAAACACACAAAAAATTCATTTATGTATTTATTTTGATGCTAGGGATTGAACCCAGGGCCTTAAGCACATAATCTATCATTGAGCTACACTGCTAGCCTCTCTGACACTTATTAAAATACAAATTTGAAAACCTTTAGGCTATGCCATCTTGTGAGTTCCCCACAAGCTCCACCACTCTGCTGTCTCACACTTTCCCCATTTCGCATATTTATATCATCTGCCTGGCTATGAGTCTGCAGGCAGGCCCCGTCTTGCAAGAGCTCCCATAGGTTTACCACAAGATTCCAAAGCTCCTGTGACTTGCTCTGTTTCTCATTATGAAAGCACACATAACCTGCAAAGTTCCTTCCCCTTTCTATGTGTCTGTTCCTTCTCTAGGAAGCACGGGGCATGGATGGAGGAGGAAGTGTTTCTCCACTCTCCCCAGACATCAGGGGTCTGGAAGACTGAACGCATCTTCCCTGGGGAAGATTAGTGGTGTGAACCAAGGGCGACACTAGCTACACTGAATGCTGAGGAATCTACCTAGGTCAGGGTTCCCCAAAGTCTTCTCTGAAGATGGTGAGGGAAGGGAACAAGGGTCAGAAACTCCTGTAGGCCAGAGACTGCTCACTCACCACAATCTCCAGCAACTGGGCACGGTGGGCCCCAGCAGGAAGCTCTCCATAAAACCTCGCCTCCAAGGCAGCTGGTGGAAGGAGCCAATCTGAACTTAGATTCGCTGCTATACTTCTAGCTGCTAGAATTCATCTTTTCCTTTGGGACTGCTCTACAGTCACCCATCCTTAATGGTGTGTAAGAAAATAATCAGGCCATCCCCAGGTGACAAAACTCCTTGCACTGACCACTTTGAAAAGGCGTGTGATTTTCCTAAAAAGAATCAGCAGTTTTCCTTAAAAGGTACCCAAAGAGCTGCTGAATGACGCTGCCAGTGAGCCTCTATAGATGATTTGCGGGAATCACTCCTGAAGTCTCCCCACCTGCTGGACATCTACGTTTAGAGAAGCAGCCTTCACTAGCCAACCAAGTAATTCTCTGAGTAAAGATAATTCTACAAACTAGTTATATGTAACATATGACTCTTACTGCATAATGGATTCTAAACATTCACATACAGTGAAATGGACTAAGCCGAGTGTGAAGTATAACATATGAACTGATTTTCCATTAAAGGACGCAAGCGTAACTGCACGGACAACAGATTTATGCTGGGGAAGAGCCAGCCCTCCTAGAGGGAAAAGCAAGTGCACTCTGACAAGGAAGGGTTTTATGCTCCAAACCTCCAGGGCCAAAATAAGGCCAAGCCACAAATTTCACATTTCAAGACTACAAAGGGGAAAAAAATGAGAGGGACTTTCTGAAAATTGGTAACATTTTTCCATCGTTAATGAAATTTTACTGTCTTCCATCCGTCTGGCATGCTACATCGCACATGTGTGAGCTGACATTAATACTGCCTACCTGTGGAAGGGGACATCAGCATATCTGAGGGCCACAGTAGCCTGAAAGAGGCTGAAGACAAGAGCTTTGAGGTCAAGATCTGTCTCTGACTTCTGGTGCTGCCCTTGACTAGTTATCTGACCTTGGACAAGGCTACGTTTCTTTGCCTTAGTCTGCCCATCTTTAAAATGGGGATAATGATCCATCTAGCTACCTACCAACAAGGGAACACACTGTGGTACGTCCACACAGTGGGACACACCTTGGCAACAAAATCGACGGGCAACAACTTGGGTAAATCTCAGAACCTTTGCAATGTAAGACAAAAGCTAGGCACAGATGTGTACATAGTTATGCTTCTGTTTTCCTAAGATTCTAGAAAATGAGACAATGTATACCTCACTAGTTGTGTGAGGGCAGGAGCAGAGCGGGTACAGGCTAGCACACAAGGAAACTTTGGGGGGTGGCAGGAATGTTCTGTACACGGTGATTGTGGTGTGATGATTCCTCAGGGCGTTCACACCTTTAAAATCATACATTTATTTTTTCTTTTAATTTTTATATTAATACATCTTTGTGGTCTGCATAATGTTTATATTCATATTAGGGAGCAAGCCTGTGTACTTAACACCTCGAGTCTTTTTACTCCTCTCTTCCTCTCCTCCCTGGGCCTACCTCCATCTCTAAATCCCCTTCACTCACTTTCTCTGATTTTGTATTTTTAGTTTACATTTGTGACCCATAACAACTAGAGTCACTTAAGGCAGCTGGTGTGTGTGTGTGTGTGTGTGTGTGTGTGACATCTTAACTCTTTACTTTCCCTTCTCCTCCCCACCGCTCCTTCTCTCAGGCACCTTCCCAGCTGAAAAGGTCTATTTCCCTTTATCTCTTTTATTTTGCTCCTCATATACATGTTGGATTTCTCCTATTAGAGAAACCATATGGTATTTAGGCTTGTGTGTCTGGTTTAGTTCACTTAACATGTTTTCAAGGTGCTTCCATTTCCTACAAATGACTTGAACTTACCCTTTGTCACAGCAGACAAGTACTCCACTGGGTGCCGACACGTTTCCTTTGCCCGATTATCTAGTGATGGACATTCAAGGTGCTTCTGAGACTTGGCTATTATGAATGGGGTGCTATAAATACTGGCAAGGGTCAGTGTAATGTGGTGTCTTTAAACTTTTCAGGAAGATGCCCATAAGGGGAACAGCTGAGTGAAGCTGTATTTCTAGTTTCAGTTTTCTGAGGCATCCATCCCCAAACTGATTTCCGCAGTGGCTACAGTAGTCTACGTTTCCACCAGTGACACGGGAGGGCTCCTGTTCCCCAGCTGCCTCACCAGTACTTGTTGTAAACTGTGCATTTGTTTGTGTAGCACTGGAGACTGAGCCCAGAGCCTCCGCCCTGAGATGGGGTCTCACTAAGTTGCTAAGTGGACCAACCAGACTCAAACTTGCAATCCTCCTGCCTCAGGTTACCACAGCGCTGGGATTACATGCGTGCCCATCACACCTGGCTTAAATTGCACACTTTAAATAAATAAGGTTTACTGTACACAAATCAGACCTCAATAAAGTTAACTGAAAAAAACCCCAAACTTTCCCATAGGTTGCTTTTGGAATTAAATGGGTAAGATGCTGGACATGGCAGGGGGCACACAATGAGCTTCTTAATTTATAGAATGGTGTGGTGGCCCTAAGGGGGCTTCCAGAGTTCCCAGAACTGTAACAATGTCCTTCCAACGTGGCCATGCACAACAGCAGCCAGCGCAGCCTGCTAACGTGACTTACAACGTGCGTGGGCTCCAGCATTCAGCCTCTGTTGTAATGCTGAGAAGCCACTCCCTGAAGCACGGTATTTTTCCAAAAGAAGAAAGTGCCATGAGGAGGATTTCAGAGGTTCTTGGAAGGAGCCGGAAAGAGACCCACAACAGTGGGGAAAAGCCTGGAGGACAGTACCAGTGACGCAGCTGCTTGACAGGATCACGGATTTGTTTGCTTGTGTTTCAATTTGGAAGTTTCTGCCAAAGAACTCTACAATCTTTTTTCCCCTTAATTTAATGTTTTCCTATTTAAAATGCAAGTCTCTTGGGTGTTAGAACAAATACATAAGCAACAGGGGACTCAAGCCATGCAAAAAGGACCCGCTCCAGGAGACAGGAAACGACTGGCTGTGTTCTCCCCCAGGGAGCCACCGCGGACTGGCCGGGTCCACACGCTACAGACTCTTCATCACGCCTCCCCGCCCGGGTCCGACCCGAGGACTGTGCTCCAGGAGTACAATTCCCACACACGCTGCTCCTCACACTTGTGTTCTAACACGCAGGGAGACGCTGCCTCCTGGAGTCCTCTGGTCCTTCGCAGCCAACGGATGGAGCAGCTGACGATCTGTGAGGACAGGCAGGTCGCAAGTGTGGCTGGCAGCTACCAATCTCTGAGCTGCCAGTATAGCAGAAGGCATCCCAGGCACATGTCTCCTACATTAACAGGATCACTGGCAATCAGTGGATGGAGAAGCCTAGAAGCTAAATGGAATTGAGTGGATAGAACTAAAAGGGAAGATCTAGCAAAAACAAATGAGGCTGAATGAGGCTGGAAGGCAAAGAAAATGCTGAAGAGTGCTGAGCACGGAGGCCGCTACTCTGACCTTTCGTGACTTCTTTTCTTTCCTGAAACTCCTTTGGAAAGAGATGAGGCTAAAGTGCTTGTTCACATGACTGTGCCTGTAGGCGGGTCTTTGGTAGCACTACAGCTAAACTTTAGTGTCAAGCCACTCAAAGGCTGAGGCAGGAGGGTCACACGTTTGAAGTCAGAGCAAGTTAGCAAGACACTGCCTCAAAATAAAAAATAGACGGTGGGGTCAGGGCTGTAGTTCAGGAGCAGAACACTGGCCTAGCATCGGTTCAACCCATAGTACTATAAAACACCCAAAAGACAAAACTTTTGCATAACACTTTAGTGCCATAAAGACTCACCTGTGCAGTTTATTAAAATTCAGTTCTCTATCCTAGCTACAGCTTCAGATTTGCAAACAGCCCAGAAATCTGCATTTTATCCCCTATTCCAGAAATATTTTGCATATGTCCTTCTGATCACCTTATCATTACTGGGTAATCAAGTTCTAGAAATTTAATTCTCTCCCTCTTTGTATGAGTCACAGAGTTGTTGTAAGAAGGTTTTGGGCTGCAGGAGTGCGGCTGGTTCTAGATGCGCCCTCCTGCTGTAACAGCGAGGTGTTTGTGCTGTTTTCAGACCTCGGGCTGCAGGGAGTGTGCGGCTCTGACTCCTGAGAGAAGGCAAACGAGGAAGAAAGGCTGACAGCCATCCTGGCTTCCTGCCTAGATGTACTTTCTGGGCAGAGGCATAGAGAGTGGAGCCCAAACCAGAACAGGAAGGCCTTGCTGAAAGGAGGAGAGACAGACTGAAGTGGCTAAATTTTGAAAAGCAGAGGCTGAGGAACTGGGGATCTATGTGAAGGATCCAAAACCCCAGACTGCCACTGTAGGCAAAACAGCACAGGACAAAGAATTCCAATAGGAAGACACAGACACAGAGCTGTACTTAAAAGCAGCCATGGGGGAAGGAAACACTGCACACAGGGGAACGAAAACAAGAATGACTACTGACTTCTCACCAAAAACAGTGTAGGACAGGAATCAGCGACTTACCTCAAGGGCTAAAAGAAAATTATTAGCATAGAATTCTATGGCTGCTGAAAAGTGAAGACTTTCAAACAAATAAGAAAATAGATTTTGCTGCTAGAAACAGCAAAACACAGCAGAAGTTCTAGTTGAAGGAAACTGATGCCAAAGAGAAACTACACAAAGGACTGCTGAGTGTGGTGGCCACAGCCATCTCTAATCCCAGCTCTTGAGAGGCTGAGGCAGGAGGATCAGTGTGTGTTCATGGCCAGCCTAGGCTACACAGTGAGTTTACGACAGTTTGAACTGCATAGCGAGACACTGTCTCAACAATACAATACAAAACAAAACAAACGACACAAAGGAATAAGGAATGTGGAAATGGTAAATAAATGGGTAAAAAAAAAAAAAAAAAGCATTAGTAACTGAGGTCTTGTGTGTACTTTCCATATTGGGACCAAACACTTGAAAAAATAACTTAAAAGGGAAAAGACTGATTGTGGCTCATGGTTTCAGGCCCCGGCTGGTGACTCTGTCACTTTAGGCCTGGGAGAAGAAAGGACCAGAGAAGGGCCAGGGAGTAGAAATAGTCCCAAGGATTGTGTCTCCGTGACCCACTCCGTTTTTAATGTATTTAGTACAATGTCTACAGGGTCTCACTATATAGATTGGACTTGTAGTGATCTTTCCTGTTTTTTACCCTCCCAAGCATTGGGATTACAGGCATGTGCCACTATGCCCAGTCTCAGTTGATGTCTCAGAGCACTCCAGGGGTGGACTATGGGGGTGGGGCCAGCACAGCAGGCTGGGGACGAACCCTTAGCCCCTGCTTCTGCCTAAGCAGGCTCTTTAATCCACTGACCTATCTGGCTGGCCCTGACCCACTCCTTTCAACTAGGCCTCATCTCCTAAGTCTATTACCTCCACTAATGCCATCAAATGATGATCTCATCAGTGGATTACTCCACGGATGAAATTAGAGTCCTCGTGATCCAAGCTCCTGGCAAAAGCTTTAGCTCTGAACACAAGAGGCTTCTGGGGGACATCTTCTACACAAACTGTAACATGTCTCAATCATAACTTTTACTGTAGTAGGTTTCTTTTTAGAGATATACACAGAATTTTATCTTTTCTCTTCAGGTTTTTTTTTTTTTTTTTAGTAAGGGTCTACAGGGTCTCACTACGTAAATCGGACTTGTAGTGATCCTCCTGTTTTCAGCCTCCCAAGCGCTGGGATTACAGGCGTGTGCCACCACGCCC
>NDGN011484905.1:0-10000 GCA_002564285.1 Tympanoctomys barrerae
ACCTGCACTAGTTTTGCTTAATCTGAAGAAGTTCAAGATAGATTGAAAAAAAATTTGGGATTGTGATATGACTGCTTTATGTGATTCCAGAGAAAACAGTACATTCTGGAACCAAAGAAAAATCACTCACAAATACTAAACTGACATTTTTAGGCACTCATTTGACAAACTAGGGCTCAGTACTACTTCCAAAATTTCTCCAAATCCTGAAGAATTCTATATAGCGGATAAGACCCTACCTAGGCAAGACCAGAGGTCACTGTTCCATTTAAGTAGGTGGTTCCCATCTTGTGCTGATGGAAAAGAGTTAGAGCAAACCGATCCTAACGATTCAGCAGAAAAAAAAATAACGTTTTCCATAAGAATGAAATCTTCTGCATAATTAGTCACCAGTTGCTTTTTTGGGTATTGATTTTTTGTCAAGTTAGCTAATTATCTGCTAAATGGTCTTTGAAAGATATTTTGCCTTCTTGAGTTGTTAATATTAGTGAATTTTTTTACCAAATGAACAAGGTATATATATATATATATATATATATATATATATATATATATATATTCTCTATCATGTAGCATGTTGAAATTTAGCTTTCTGTGAAGTAAGTTGACTTTTTTAGCCCTGACCCAGGGGTAGAGAATGACGATAACATTCCACTGAGAACTTCACTTGTGGATCTGTTTTAAACTCAAAACCACTCGTCAGATCGGAATTAGGCTCTACCAGGAGAAGGACCTGCAAAAAAGATGGTGATTTTCACAAAGATTTACTAAGAAAGTTAGAAGGAATTAAGTAAGAAGTGGAAAGTATAATAATATGATGATATTATATATAGTAGATTATATAGTATATATAGTATATTATATTATATATACTATATAGAATATCATTATATTATACTATATATAATGATATATAATAATATCATTCCATGCATGGACCATGCTCAGAGCACCAGGGAACTGTGTCTCTTCACCCATCACTGTTTTCCTGATGACACTGGCCAGCAATCTCCTAAGCACTAGAATCTGTTTTAGAAATGATTCCCTACAGGGGTCTTTATGGAGCATACAGAAAAACAGACTTGACTTGTAAATCACTTTTAATGCTTAAATATTTGACATACTAATTCATCATTCATGACATTTCACTTGTTTTAGCATCATTTTAAATGTAGTGGTGCCGAAACTTCCTCACAGCAATGTGGACAGTGCCTCTGGAATAGGTCATCAGCCTTGGCGAGGGCCCTGTGCACTGACGAGGCCTTTGCAGCACCCAGCCCTCTCTTGGCTGCAAATACCTAGAGGATCCACACCTCCGGCAGGCACAAACCTTTGTATTTACTAGGTGAAATATTAAAGGGACTAAAGCTCAACTTTATGAAAGTTCCAAGGTAGTTACTATAGACAACTTGTAATTTGATTCATTGCCCACAGAGGGACTTCTCAGTGGCCTGTGATGTGAAAAATAACTTACTAAAAGAGGAACTTTATATCATGAGGGTCAGGATAAGTAGGGGGTTTTAAACCTGTTATGTGTATGGAGGTTTTTCTCTATTACTGTTAGAATTCCTTGCCAGTACCTAGATATTTTGTGGGTGACTGACAGCTCCCCAGAATCCATGGGAGAAAATAAATCCAGTAAATCTGCAGGTGAACTCACAGAGGCAACTTAGAAGAAAATATTCTCCTTTGAATTTCATCATGTTATAAAAGTTATCACTTCTCTTAAAGTATTGAAGTATTAGACTGGTGGGTCAAGATTTTTTTTTTTGTGTGTGTGTGTGTAGTTGTACTTTAAAAGGCTTTCTTAAACAAACAGTTACCTTAAATTGTCATGCCTGCTATCCTAACCATCCTTAGCATCCCCCAAATCTGATCAAAATAACATAGTACACGTGCATGTTTTATGTACGTAGACATCTATTGATCTTAGTTCACTCATGAACAAAATATAGGTATTAGCTAAGTTGAAACTGGTACAATGCTGCGCTTGATATAGAAGAGTGAATATTACAGTCTTTGCTCATAAACTTATTCATATATATTGGGAAGAGTTCATTGTACAAAATAATTACATAGCTAAAAAGTGGAAGAAGTGTAATGAAGGGGATGCAGCAGTGGGCTGGGAGATTATCTGTTACTCTGCTCTCATGGCTGCGGCAAATACCCGACATTCAAAATGAAGGAAAGAAAGGTGTACCTAGCTCACTCCGTGGAGGTTTCAGTCCATCCTCAGCTAGCTCCAAGGCACAGCGGCACACAGCAGAGGGCAGCCTTTCATGAGGCAGCGAAGAACAGAGCAAAAGCAGGAGTAGCAGCAAGAAGAGAGGAACAGAGCGGAAGTCTGTCTCCCTTCAGTCGCACGCAGGCTGTCTGCCGCAGGCTGGGTGCAGCACTCACACCCATAATCGCAGTGGATCATGAGTTAATCACAAACTCTAGAAGTCCACCCCATGACTGCATGAGGCTTTAGGGGGGATAACGAGACACAAACCATAACAGAGATGAAAAGAGAGGCTGAAATACCTCTGAAGGTAAGGAAAGCAGATGCAATTCATTTGGGTGCTGAGCCATCAGTGGAATTTGGCCAAGCATGATGGCCACGAACAAACTCAGCAAAGACTAAGTGCAAAGGCACTGAGGCTGGGGAGAAGTGGGGAGCCGCAGAGGTGTGCTGCGCGGCCTCCATACAGGAAGCACGGTGAGGTGAGGCTGGCGTTAGGTGCAGCCTTGCTCAGGATAGGGACTGGAGAAGCAAAGAGTGACTAAATTTTATTTGCTTTAATTTCAAAGACACTTTTCTGACTGCTCTATCTGGCAATCAGAGGAAGAAAGTGTCCATATAGAAAGTTACTACAGTCAGAGCAAAGAAAGAATGAAGGTTTGGATTTTGGTGGCACTTGATGAAGAGCAAAAGGAAGGAGGCTGAAGCCAAAAATGACAAGCTGTGGAGATGGCTAGGCCGTAGAAAGGAAGTGCCAGAATGATTGCCAGATCATTAGCAGCTGATGGGGAGAAAACTAATATCAGGAGAGCTTTTCATATTTATTCTATTTAAATTCATTTTATGCAAATATACTTACTGTTTATCACATGTAAACTACAGTGCTAGGAATTCTAATGGATAGCAATATGAAAAATGTGGCTGTTTAGCATTTACAAAAGAATGCAAAAGAGTAACTATAAGTATATGTGTACCATACAAGCAGAAGTGTATGCACATGAATGTCTATATTCATGAATATACATTTGTAGATGTATGTAAATTGAGATATTTGCATCATGTACTCATTTAAGTAAGTGTGTGACAAGAGGATTTGGAAGGAAAAAGATTAATGTGGAAGTCAGAAAGAAGAGGGCCAGCCAGATAGCTTAGTGGATTAAAGCGCCTGCTTAGGCAGAAGCAGGGACTGGGGTTTGATCCCCATGTGCCATGCTGGCCCTGCTCCCAGGGTGTGCTGATGTTGTGATTGAGACTGAGCATGTGGCACGCGCCTGTAATCCCAGCTCTTGGGAGGCTAAAAACAGGACAATCACTGAGCCCAATTTATGGAGTAAGACCCTATAGAGCCTGTACTAAAATACAAAGAAAAAAGAGAAAAGAAAAAGAATAACTGGTGTTCTTATAAGAAATTAAATTATTTTCATAATTGATTAAATCACATATTAATCTTATCACAAAAGAAATTAGAGGTCTTCAGAGTCAGGTGTATTTTTTTATCATTTATTTGGTACAGGGTGTTGCTACGGAGCTCAGACTCATAGTGATCCTCCTGTCTCAACCTCCCCAGCTCTAGGAACACAGGTATGCATCACCACACCTGGTTTCGGTGGCTGGGTTCCAGGGCTGGCAAGGCATATTGTACTGGGGATCAAACGTGGGTCCTTGAGCTCACCAGGAAGGCATTTAGACCACTGAGCTGTCTCCCCAGCCCCTTAGTCAAGTGTATTATCACATTTCAATCCATATTACCAATCAGTAGTACTCATCATTAATATTAATGGCAAATTAATAATAGTAGTCATTCATACGTGGTAAATTTTTTAATCCCACAAGCAGACAAACACAAACATATTTCATTTTAATGTGGTTTGAAAATTATCTTTTTACAATCTTTCTTTGGATTCCACACTTACAGTTCTGTTACACAACTGACTTCACAGCAGACAGAATGTGCTTACTTAGTTCTATTCAGTACAAGCCAAACGTAATGGAATAAACCCTCCCTAGCTTTGCCAGAGCTATCTTTCAGGCCAGAAGCACTCTGTTTAACAAACTTATCTTGAATGTTGATCCTAAGAGTCTAAATAAACATACAGAACAATCACAAATCTGTGAATTCTACTACAGCGGCTTTCCTGTCACTCTTCCCTCACAGTCCTTGCTTGCTGCAGTTCTATTTCTTCTGATTTGAATTTCTTTTGTCTCTTACATCTCTTATTAATAGTAATGCATTTATCTAATCTCTAAACTATAGAATTGTCCTGTGCCATGACTATAATTATGGCAGATGATAAAAAAGATATGCTTGAAATCAATGTGAGTTACATATCAGGTTAATAAATAATGAAACTGTGAGGCCTCTCACCTAAAAGGAACCTATTAATATCGCTGTACCTAAATATGTATGCTTTGTTTTATCTTGGTGCTGGGAATTGAACTTAGGGCCATGTGCATGCTACGTGTCTGCTCTAACATTCTATCTCCAGTATAAAGTTGTATTTCCAATTTTATATTGTTATCCTTTAAAAAGGTCCCTTAAATTTTATGAGTTCCAGGCTTCGGATAACCTATCTAACCTTGTTTTCATATTGTATTATAATTTATTTTATATCTTTTAAAATATTTTAGCATTGTGCAAACCTGGCTACTATTTTATGTTTGCCTCTAATGGTAGGCAAACATAAAATTTAGTTCCATAAATGTTGGTTGAATGAATCACGTACATTTAGTAACTGTTTCAGAGGTGACTAGCGAGATTTTTCTTTACATTCATGAATCTTAATCAATGTCAAATTTGTCACAAAACTTTTTTAAAAAGCAGTCTTTCTTTAAACCATCTTAAGTTACTTTATTTTAAAAAGTGAAAAGTAACTACTTGCAGAATTCTAAATTAAATTTTCATTACTGTCAAATGCATGTTTGACATATATTCAATCTATTCTCACATTGTAGGCTTCTTTAAATTTTTCCCACTTAAATTTTTTTCTTGGCATATTTCCCAAAAAGGGATTATTTCGAGTATGTTCAACCATTTTTGTAGATTCTGAGACTGCTTCTAAAGGGTAAATCTAACCAAAGAAAAATTGTAATGATATATGATTGCACTTCTTTTAAGGTGTCGTTTTATATAAGATCTAAATTTTGCCTTTTTCCCCTCAATGTGCTTACTTAAATGCTCTATTCTTCTTTTAGTTTAGATACAATGACAGGCTGCCCTTAGCTGAGAGCTGCTATGCCCTATACAATGCATTCTGAAGATACGAACAATACACATCAAATTAATGAAATAAGCCATGCAAATATATCATTTCTACATTATACAATTGAGTTACATATTTTTAAAGCAAAAATATTCTTCCTCTCTGTTATAGTCAGTTGTAAGATTTTTTTTTTAAATGCCACAGAAATTCATTTGCCATCTAGTGATCACAGAGACGAATAATTTAAGGACAATTTCAAACTGTTGATAAATCTGATAAATGTTTTAACTATCAAAGAAACTGACTTTTATTTGGTTAATCTTTTTGCTGGCTGAAAGTAATATAATAAAGTAACCCCCTGTAGAATAAAATGAATTAAAATAGCTAAAATACATTTAAACAATGTATTGGTAGAAAAAAGAATTGGGGGCTTTGCCCTGAATGTCCTGACAATTGAGCTGCAGTTGACAAGTGAAAGAGCCCCCAGGATCTGGACCTTTTGCAGGAAGCAGCCTTGCCTTCAGCGTTGCTTGATCATCTTTTTAAAAAGCTCTTTCAGCTTTTGTCATTCAGTGTTTATTTTCCTTTTTCATCGCAGGACCTCAACCTCAGGAAAATAATTATAAATGCTAGTTGACACTCACTTTCGTCCTTTCATATTGATTCATTTCCTAGTTCTAACATTTCCATAGGAATGTTGCTGCCCTTGTTNGTTGACACTCACTTTCGTCCTTTCATATTGATTCATTTCCTAGTTCTAACATTTCCATAAGAATGTTGCTGCCCTTGTTTTATTTTAAAGATCCAGGAATATCAGTCAGCTTTGTGGTCCTTTCCTCTTGGTTTTGAAAAAATCGTCTATAGGCTCAAAGAGAGTTATCACAAAATAGGAGCCCTTTCCAATATCTTCATTTGAAAAATTATTATTTATTGATAAGCTGTTTTGCAAGGTATCTAGTACTAAAGCAAAAGTGAGCGCCATAGGCTTGAATTTTACTATACTTTCGGAAGATCTTACTTTTGTTTTTAATTTTAATTTTTTTTTCTTTGAGTCCCTGCTCTCTAGAGCAATGATGCTCGAGAGCCTGCAGCGAGGGTCTTTTACATCCTTACACTTTTCTTCCTTGAGCTCGCTCCAGAAGACTTCCGTTTTCTGAACACCCTGTCCCTCCTTGCAGAGCAGTGGCCCCTCCTGGGAAAGCAGAGTTATTTCAGCCAACCTTCAGAGTCCATCCTATGTGCCGCGCTGGGGAATATTACAGTGCTGTTGACATATATTCATAATCTCTCCTCCGGTTTCACTCCTTTTATGCAACAGTCAAATTTGCATTTGGTCCTTGTTAGAAAGCTGTCAGAAGATATGTGGCCATCACACTGCTAAAAAGTAAAGACAGCTATACTGCTTAAGGCAACTTTTAATAAGTAAACCTATCCAACAGTTTGAGTCTTATTCCAATTCAAATTAAACTGGAATAAACTAAATTTTATTTTAAAACAATTTACAAACGTACATTTTGGTTTTCCGTTCCGGCCCTTCCCACAGGTATATCAGGAAGGCGGGCCCCACGCCCGGGTTGCACCTGCATTTAAATGTGGCAATTAGAGAAAGCAAACAAAGCAGAGGTAGCGGTTCAGTCAGAATCAACCCCTGAGCAGGGGAAAGCCAGCAAGGCTCTCCGCAAGTGCAGAGGCTGACTAGGGGTCGTTCTCGCGCGCCGCTTCCTGACCACAGCAAAGCACAGCGAGCCAGGCCCCGGCAGAACCAGGAGTGCTTTCTTTACCTGGAGGCCACGTGGGTTCAATCCATGCTGCAGGTATCTATGGCCTTTCACTTTGGTCCTTTGCAGCAGGGTACCAATGCTTTGTCTTTAGAATTCTCCACCAGAGGGAGGACAAGGAGAGGCGAGTGGGTCTCACGTGCAGTCCCGAGGACAGCTGAGTTGCGCACACCAGCACTAATGATTAAGGATTACCTGGCCCGTATCTTCATCAGGCCTCGCCCTCCCCCTCCCGCTCAGCGGAACTGATTGCCAGCTGTTCAGTTACCGTGGCTCATGCTAGGACCCCGGGCTAGTCATTTGCTTTGAATATTAAGCTGTAGTAACAGTTTGCGATAGTTCTGGAGAGCAGTCCTGGCCAGGTTGTTTTTATTTTTATTTTTGGTATCAGCGCTTGCCAGGCAGGCGCTTAGAGGTCTGCTGGTTTTTAAAGAAAATTTGGAGATGTAAAATTCTAGTAGGCGCACTATTAAGCTTGTGAATAGAAAGAAGCGCACTAGGCGCAGATCTCCAGAGACAGTGCCCCGGTCATTCTCGGGGCTCACCGAGCGCGGGGTAGCTAGAACCACTTACCTTAACCCCCCCCCCACCGAATTCACCTTTGGCCAGCGTGCGCGCGCACGCATGCGGGGGTTGGGATGGCTCCCTAAAGCGGGGAAGGAATGAACTCTGAGCTTTTCTGAAAACTAACAAATGCTCTTCCCCTTCTGGAACGTTCCAAGGCTCAGGAAACTTCCTTTAGGGGGCAGGTGTCAGAGCTGCAAACTTTTTCTCCAATCCCTTTCTCCGCGTGAACGTGCTTTGGGCACTGCCACCCTGCTGGGGAGCACGACAGCTACCGCCGCCGTCGGGTCCCTCCTGGGAAACAGAGCTCTGCTCCGCAGCAGCGCGGCATCCAGCGACCCCTGTCGGGGGTTCCCGGCAGCCCGGCCTGCGCGCAGGGAAGGGGCTGCGCCGGGAGCGCGGAGCCCAGGCTCCTCCCGGTGGCGTGTCCGCCCCTGGGGTGGGGGTGTGGTGGGGAAAGGGAGGGGGCGAGGCGAGGGGAGGGTGAGAAGGAGGCGCCAGCGGCCAACCTGCGGGGGGAGGTGGGTGGGTGGGTGGCTGTGGGGCAATTGAAAAAGAGCCGGCGAGGAGTTCCCCCAAACTTGTCGGGACTCCGGGCTCGCGGAGGGCAGGAGCGGAGCGGCGCAGGGAGTGCGCACGGGACGCGGATCGCTTCTCCCTCTCGGGCCGCGACCAGAGCTAGCAGCCTCGGGACCCGGCGACCTCCGACTCAGCTTCCGCCGGTTCCAGGTGGTCGAGACCGCACTCCGCCTCACGCAGCTCCCTGCAGGCAAGGGGAGACGCCCCAGCCCTGCAGGCCGCCGCCCCTGGAGGGACAAACTTTCCCCATTCCCGATCCAAACCCTTGGACCAAACTTGTCGCGCTTCGCCTCCGCCGGGAGCCGTCCACGTCGAGCGCTCACTTCTGCGGCGAGATGTCCGAGCGCAAAGAAGGCAGAGGCAAGGGGAAAGGCAGGAAGAAGGACCGAGGCTCAGGCAAGAAGCCTGAGCCCGCGGAGGGCGACTCGAGGCCAGGTGAGTGCGCGGGACGGCCGGGCCCCGCGGTCCACCTCCCGCTCTGGTGCCGTCGCCCACGCCCTGCGCCCCGGATGCCCGGCCTTGCCCCGTGGCGTCCGCGGAGCCAGGCGCGGTTTCCCCAGTACGGGGCCGCCCTCCACCTAGGTGCTCACGCGTGGTGCGCAGGATGCGGGGTGCAAGTCCTGACCCGCACCTTCCCAGGGTCGGGGAGCCCAGCGCTCCCGCGCAATCTCCCACAGGCGCCGGAGCGACTGAGCCCAGCCCGGGAGCGAGAGCGCTGGAGCCGCGGCGGGGTGCGCGCGTGTCCCGTGCAGAGGCTTTGCACGGGCCCCGTCTGCCCTCTAGCGAGCGAGTCGGGAACCGGCGGTCCTTACGCGGAGCCCGGATGCCCTACGTGCATCTGGATGCGGAGATGGTGAGAAAGGAGTGGGGGACTGTCGCGTACCCCTATTTAGGGCAGAGGGTCACGGGGTACAGTTGCCCTGTGCGTCTGTTCACTCAGCCTGAGTCCTGCGAGAGGGAAACTAAGAGCGGCCGGGAGGGATTCCTAAAGGTCAGCGAAGCAAATAAAATGTAGCTCTGTGCCAGGAATGAGCAACTGCAAATAAGTTCGACAGACTTGGCTTCGTTATCCCATTTCTTAGGGCCTTCTTGGTAGGTGTGGTTAATTTACATTGCCAAGAAGTGTCAGATAGCAACAGATTGCCCCAAATTTTTAATTCAGTTGTTTGCCACATATATAGGGAATGATAAACCAGTTGCGGATTTTGGGGGGAAAATCTCTTTATCATCAGAGAACTGTGTGAATGATAGTGTTATGTCAGCCCTGAGAACGCTGTTTCTTTAGACATCGCTTTGAACAGAAGAGGCTTCTGGAATAGTCTTGTTTATGTGTGATAAAGTGGAGTAGACACCGAGGAAGGGAGGGGCCGGGGTGAGCCTTTTGCTGCTCTGCCGCTTCTGCGATGATTCCCAACTGTTACTCCTGGGTGCCCTGACTCACTCAGAACACCCCCCAACACACATTCTTTGGGGTGCTTCTGAAGAATTAACTCCACAGCACTTGCTAAGCCTGTGGCTCAGGAAGATAAGCTAAGTATTTATTTCTTGCAGGAAGAAAACAAACCAGATTTGCTTGGTCTTCTTGAGGTATCACTGATAGCATTTCACAACCTGGCTTATTGACAGAAACCTTTAGCGGGATTTTGAGTAAATCA
>NDGN011484915.1:0-27189 GCA_002564285.1 Tympanoctomys barrerae
CGCCCCATCCGCGGCCCGTCCGCCCTCCGTCCTGCGGGCTTCAGCTCCAGGCCCAGCCACACGCATCTCCTCTGATGCTGGAAGACGGTGCCGTTGTGCCCTCAGGACCTGTGCACGTGCCTGCCCGGTCCCCGGCACCCAGGGGCCTGGGTTTCTTCTCCACACCACACCGACTCCACTCGGAACCATCTTCCCTGATGAGTTATCCTTTTCTCGCTGCTTCCCACCAGCCCTGAAGCTCCCTGTTAACCACTGGGGGTGGGTACCGCTGTGCTGGACGCAAGAAGGATGAAGTGCAGGCGGCCAGTGGCCCACACCCCCGCTGGTCATAAGGGCAAGGGCTGTGAGCACAGAGGAAGGGACCTGTGTGGGCGCTGCCACCTGTAACCCTTTTCTGAAGCGTCTTCCTGTTCTGGAAAGTGAAAGAACTACATTTCCCAGGAGCACGTGTACTGGAGCGTGAAGGAACTACATTTCCCAGGATCACTTGCAACCAAGATAGCGCGGTCCAGCCAATGCGATGCAATCACACAACCCCAGGACAGGAGAGAGGCTGAGGTGGAGCCCAAGGGGATGGACGCCCAGGTTTTCCTTAGCGGGGCGGCGTCCCAGCATCCAGGTGCCGGCCCCGCGGTATCCAAAAGCCAGCGGGCGTATGTTCTTGGGTCCAGAAGCAGCCTCCTTTGGCTCCACTTTCCCGGTGGAGATATGCAGCGACCTCTCTGGGCAGTGAGGGTTGTACGGTCCCGGTGCGCGCGCTCCAGCCTCCCTGACCATCTATCTGCAAGCACCAGCCCCTGCATTAAATCCTGGCCAGAGTGCCTTGGAGGGGTGGTGGCATCGCCCGCCTGGACCTGAGCCTCTTGGAAGGTGACGGGTAAGACTGCGCAGACGCTGCACTGATGGAACTCCAGCAGGTCCCCCCAAATCCGCCCACTCCCCAGAACCTTGATGGCACCTGGACACTCACAGTGACCAGGTGCCCCTGTCCTGCTCCCCTGTGCCAGGTGTGCGGTATGGGCAGGGGGGCGGCCCAGTGGTCTCGCAGAAAAGCACTACGGAGTGTGACCCCGCAGCTCCACTAGAGACCTCAGTGAAGGACTCCAGTGCTCTCCTGGCATCATACCATCGTGAGCCAGAACAGGGCCCATGGGGTGCACCCCAGCCCGGATGTCCAGCCTCAGAACAGAGGAAAGGCGCGTCTGCTGAGAACAGGCCCTGCAGGCTCCGGGGCTTTGCCAGGGCATCCCTCTTGGATGGAAACAATCAGGCAGCGCTTCGTCATTCTTCTGCTGTGTGACGGGGCTTTAGAAAGGAAAATGAAATAAATAAAGGGCCAGAAGCTGGGATCAAGTTCTGGGATCCAGTCCTGGGAGCTATTGCCCCTTCTGTGCACATCAAAGAACCACCATCTGGAATCCTCACCATGCAATGAAAGAGGGATGCAAGCGCTCTGGGATCCTCCAGCCCCCTGCCACGGGTGCCTTTCTCTTCTTCCAGGTGGTTTTCTCTCAATTCATCCTTTCCACGCGTGAGCTCTACACAACTTCCAGCCTCCCTATTCCACCCTGTGCACACCTGTGAGCTGCATCGGTGGCGATGCAGTCACTGGTCAGAGCAGGCACTGCACCTAGAACTGTACTCCAGTTAGGTCACCTCCCCACTTATTCTGCTTGGAAAAGATGCTCTGAGGACTCCCACCCCAAAGCACAAATATGAACGTGCCCCTCCCTGCTTTGCCAAGCCACCCTGAGCACTTCCAGGGTCATTCTGGGCACCCAGTCCCAGACACATGGCCTGGTCCCCATCACCCTCAAGTCAGCATGAAGCACAAATTCCTGCTGGCCCAGGCCTGTGTCCTGCAGCTAGTTCGTGGTCCAGGGCGCCCTGGTCTCATGGGCCCTGGCAGAGACAGTCACAAGTATGTGGCTAGGTGCCCCAGTCAGTGCTCCACCTCCCCAAGGTATGACTGTGGCAGGTCACTTCCTCTGTGGCCCTCCACAGCCCCACCTAATGTCTCTCTTGTTACCCAGTGCTGTGAGAACTAAAGGAGATAGGAGACACAGGCCTGACAGCTAGGCCACCACAGTCCTGCCACCAGTGTCCTCCTCGAGATGCCTTCCTACAGATTGGCCCCATGGTAGGCCTGGGGCACCGCCCAGCACCATCCCTAAAAGGGCGCAGGTTGTTGGGTGAGCCCAGTCCTCGCTGAGCGTCTGCCGTCTCCTCTGCTTACACAAGGGCCCATTCAGTCTCACTTCGGAGGGGAAGAAGGCAGAGGAGAACCCTTCCCAGCAGAAAGAACTCAGTTTGTGTAAGGCCTGCACTTCTGAGGCCCTGGGGACACAATCAGAGTATTGTACCTCCACCTCCTCGTTGGAGCAGCTGGCTTGTGGGACAGTAAACAAGCTTCAGATGAAATAAAAGTTGTGGGCAGCAGATTCTCCTGCTGTGAGTAACATGCTGCGTGCTTCCGAGAGCCTATGACATCCCACTGTCGCCTCTAGCAAGAGACCCTCCCAGCAGCACCCCGGAGCAGGGCGCAGGCCACTCTGCCAGAATGCCTGTCTCTGACACAGCCTGCAGCTGGTCCAAGTCGGGGTGCTGGACGGATACATACAGGGGTCCTGCACAGACATGCGGGCTGCGGCCACCAGACTGCCCTTCCTGTGTCCATCTTGGGCCTGCTGTGTAGTGCAGGATGTGGTGCAAATAAGCCTGGGCCTTTACTGTGCGTGGCTTTATAGCAACAAGCCACACGTGGATGTCCACCCCCAAATACTCCCATGACCCCAGGGTCGCTAACGCTATAGGCCTCTGTGCGGCTGACCCTGCTGAGCTCCTCTCTGCACCAGCCCTGCCCACTGGGCCTTAGAGGAAGCCTGGCCCCCAGGGTCACCTTCTATCTGTCCTCCACTCAGATCGCTGACCACCCACCGCCCCGAGTCGGCCCCTGGCTACTGAGACTGCCTGGTGAT
The DNA here is from genome assembly GCA_002564285.1 of Tympanoctomys barrerae. NCBI lineage: Eukaryota > Metazoa > Chordata > Mammalia > Rodentia > Octodontidae > Tympanoctomys > Tympanoctomys barrerae. The sequence goes on from NDGN011484915.1 coordinate 2,979, forward strand.
GTCACTTGATAAGGATGACTTTCTGGTTCATTAGGGAACCTCTCTGACCCTCAGGTTCCCCCACTTTCCAGATGTGGACAATAACGCTGCAGGCTCAGGGGCTTTGAAGACAGGATGCTCGTGCCCACAAGGGTGACAGCAGGACTAACCACTCAGACTCGGACGCACACAATGCCATGTCAGGAGCTGAAGGCTGGTCTTGGGCAAGCTGACCAAGTCCCAGAGGTGGGCCGTGCCCTGCTCATAACGCTGCTTCTCTCAGCCACAAACAACCCTCAAACTGCCCCCAGCAGGCAGAGGTAGAGAAGATGCCCCGGCACTCCCATCCATGCCTGGAACCAGTAGGGTCTGCTCTAGTTGGCAGGAGCTCTGGATCTAGGCAGGACGCCCATGTGCAGGGTGGGAGTCCGGCGCTGTGGCTGGAAGCTGGCCGGCCTACCCAGTGGGGCCACCTCTGCTGTCCTCCAGGATTCACCTGCCCTGCACAGTAGCAGCTTAGCTGGGGTGGCTGTGCCCCACCTCCCGCTGTCCCTAGACCCCTGGCTGGGGACTCTCATCCAGGGCACCCAACCACTTTCTAAAGGGCTAAATCAAGGGGTGCTTCAGCCACATAACCCTGGTTCCTCCTGAGCTGCCGGGAAGGGGCCAAGCTGCTGGAGTCTCTGGATGCTTCCGGCTCCCACTGCGCCTGACGCTGAGCCCTGGTGAGAGAAGTGAGTGCCCAACCTGGTGGGCAAGGCTGGTGATAAGAGGGCTCATGCCAACCTGACCCAGGTCTCCCGCCACCTTCTGCAGCTATCCGCTCCTTCCTTCCTTCATTTCAGCTGCCCTGGCTGCTCTGCCCAGCTCCCAGGGTCTGGGGTGGGTGCCTGCTTGCTGGGCAAGGGTTCCACGCCTGAGCTGCAGCCCCAGGCGACTCGAGTTTTGTTCTGTCCTCCATCAGATGCTGGATGGCAGCAGCCCCCACATTAACATCGATGTAGTTCTCCCAAGCTCCACAGGCGAGTCTGACTTCTCCATTTTAGAGATGAGGCTGCTGAGGCGCAGAGAGGTTGGGACAGCTTTCCAAGGCAGCACAGCAGAAGCAGAGCCAGCCTAGATGCTGTGTGCAGGCCCCCCAGTCTCCAGCCTGGTCCACGCAGGCCTGGCTGCCGGGAGCACCCTGCCTGCAGCCCGCCTAGGCTTCCGCCGCAGACCCGCAGGCGGGTCGCTCTGCGTGCTGTCCTGTCCTGGGGCGCCATGGCAGCCCGCAGCGGGGGTGCAGGCTCAGCCAGAAAGGGTCTGGAGGCGCAGCTGGGCCTGCCCAGCCACCCGGAAGACTCAGCCTGTACTTAGTTCTTCGTGGTAAATAACAGCTCTGGATTCTGCTAAAAGGATTCATTCCCAGAACACAATAATTTCCATCTCCTCCTTGCCACGACCCATATTTTATAGCTAAATATATGCCAAAATGAGCCCGCTGGTCTGATAGCATCGTTAAGGAGATATTTGACCCCCAGTTTAATTGCAGGATGGAGGAACTGGCATGGATGTGCAGAAGGGGCCAGCAGGCCGGCAGCGAGCTCAGGGCTGGGCATCTGGTATCCGGCAGCTCAGGGGAAGCATCCCTGAGACAGAGGCTCCAGCCTGGGCCACTGACTTTAGAGGGGGCTGACCCTGGGCCCCAAGAGGTGGGAGGACTGAGGAAAGCCCTGGCCTAACGCAGGCCCCGAGGGTCACACCCCCGACCCTCTGCTTTCCAGGACCCCCTAAAACCTCACTCCGCCCCAGTGCTAGGTGACCTCCTGGCATGCCACCTGTTGAAAAGACTAAAGGAGCAGGTGTGGCACTTCCTGACACCAAGCCTGTCCCAGCACCTGCCTCAGGTGACCTAGAGAGGAAACACCCTAGCCAACAAATCACGGCTCCGAGAGACACACGGTGCCCACTCTTGGGCCAAGAGCCCCTGTGCCTTTACAGGAAACAAGCCACAGGCAGAGGAGAGCATCAGCTTGGGACCTGCTGCCTGGGACTCCACGCAGCCATGCAGCACCCTCTCCCCACTGAGATTCTTCTCACTGCTCAGCGTCAAAGCTCTAAAACCCGTCAGGCAGATGTTATGGGTTGACAAATGGTAGCTCTTTGAAACAAGGGGCACCAATAACTGTGACTCCAGTCCACTGAGTTCTGTCCTGGTGGTTTTTGTGTCCTGCCCCCCGCACTCCCCAGTGGGCACGCAGTGAAGCCTGGCGGAAGGGGAGAGCATAGCCGCGGCCAGCTCATGGAGACCTTGCCCCACCTGCCCGCCCGCCTTCTTTTCTACCTAAACCTAGAGTCAGCCCGACCAGTCCTCATAGGAGAGGCTCCACGCGGGCATCCAGGGCTGAGCAGGGACCCTGTCCCTCCTGTCCTTGCGGTTCTTTCCTGGCTGACTTTTTTCTCCTGGATCCCCTGGGACAGGAGCTCAGGTGGAGGGGCTCAGCCCCCAAAGTTGCTGGAGGTCCAGCTCTCCAGGTGTGCAGGGCTCGGGCCCTGGCCACTCCCAGCTGAGCCCACAGGCTGAGGCTGAACTGGAAGAGGCAGTGAGTGAGTGAGTGGAGCAGGGTCTCCACAGCGGGCTGCATGGAAGCCACAGAGGCGGGCCAATAACCCGAATCTCCTAAGTCCACTGTTTTCCAGGAAAAGAGACAAGGCCCACCCTTGCCAGACATCTGTCTCACTTGGCCTGGGAAGGGGCTGTGGTCACCCGCACAGCCTTGACAGGGGCCGCCAGCCCGTGTAGATCCTGCCCCATGCTGCCTGGCGCCCTTCCTCCTGCACCACCAGCTTTTCCCACCTGTATTATTGCCTAACTGAAGGGCAGCAGGGACAGCGGGGCACCGCAGCTCCAGCCCCCTTGCCAGATGCGAATAACAAGGTGGCAGTAAGCGCTGAAAAGAAAACGTGCTGTGGGCTGGCGCGGCGCAGTGGCCCTCGGAGAGCCCCAGGAAAACGCTGGTCAGGCTGGAAAACGAATCTAGAAAACCTGGCTGAGGATGAAACAAAGAGAAGGAAACGGAGGCAGGCAGGCGGGCCGGGACCAACTTTGACCCTCGCCCCAGAGTGGCCGGCCGCCTTCTGCATGGCGCCGCAGGACTTGACTGGCATTTTTCTTGCCCACAGACCTGACTGTGCCTCCGCGCGGGGCGGCGTCACACACCGGGGCTACTGCAGAAGCGGGTTCCCGGTGTTGGGCGCGCATCAGCCGCGTGGCACACTTTTGGGAAGGGGTTGGGGGCTTCTCAGGCCTCGGATAGTGACACCCGTCCTGGATTGGGCCTGGGGCGTGAGCGCAGCGCCTCTCCGGAGGCCTCTGATGGGTCGGCGGGCTGTTTGTAATTCCACTCTTTTTTCATTAACATAAACACCACTTGAACAAAAATATACACGGCCACCTACTTCGCCGGGAAGACGTCCGCGCTCCCGGCCCCCGCGCCCCTCAGCCCCAGCCTGCATGTCCCACGCAAGGGGCCGGCTCCTGCGCCCCGGGTCGCACCCTGCGGCTCGGCCTGTCATCCCTGCCGGCTGCTGGAGCCCCGGCCAAGGTGCTGAGTTGTCAACGCAAATTCCTAGTTAAGCCACTTGTTGATAAAGGCACGCGGCAAATTAGTTCCTCTTACCTGCGGCGCTCCAATCTCCATTCTGGTAATTGACTGGAAACCCTCGGGGTACTCGGCCGGCGGGACACCAGGCCGGAGAGAGAAAGGGTGGGTGGGAGGGAGCTGGGCCCCTGGAGGCTACCCTGACGGGTGGGCTTCTTCAGTTCACCGCCACCTGGAGGAGGAGCCCTCCCTAGCCAGGTCCCTGTCACCTGGTGCGGCCGCCCCGCCCCTGTCAAGCCCCAGGGCAACCCCACACTGCCCCTTTACAGCCCCATGCCTGCCAGCGCTGAAAACTGGATTCGGCTGGCCTCGCCAAGTAGCCCGGTGCAGGGTTCCTCCGCGGCGCTCGCAGGTGGAGCCACCTCGGGCCTGATAGAACTGAAAATGTCCACCAGCAGGTCTTGGTGTGTGACTCTCCCTTCCCTCAGCAGCCTTTAGGATTCATTCTTTCTGGTCAGCATACAGACATCTCCCCCTTTAAGCGCATTTCTAGGTTTTGCTGGGAAATAAAACAGACTCGAAGCATGCCTTACGCGCAGGTTTGGGCTTCCCATCTAGATGCCGGCGCTGGAGGCCGGCAAGGTGCACCTAGGCCAGGACAGAGGCCCGCAGGAAGGCAGCGCCACCCCGGCCATCGGGAGTGCAGCGCGGCGGCCCAGGGCTGGGCAGCTTACCCGGCAAAGCATGCAGGCTGCAGCCGCTGAGCTGACTTCCAGAAGCGCTTCCCAGGGTCGCAGGCCGGGCGCGTCCCGAGCCCGGTGGGCTCCTAGGTACACAGCCTTTGGGGTCCAGGGAGATGAGGCTGAGTCACTCTGGCCCCCACTGCGGCAAAGCCACGCCAATGAGAAAAAAGGCACGGGAGGAGGGGACGCTGAAGACCCTTCGCGGCCCGCAGAGCGGGCTGTGCATTTGCAGCTCTACGTCCCTTGCTGGGCGCCCCCTCCCTCGGACTGGTGGAGGTAAATAAACGCGGCGTTCTCACAAGCAGGACCCATCATTAGCCCAAACTGCGGCTAAAAGATTGCTGTAGCTCCAAGGCAACAGTCACCACCGGGTTTGCTGGGACCCTGTCGCAGCCACCACTAGCACGCGGAGCCTGGATGGACACAGAGCACCTGGGCAGCCAGGGCCCGGGGTGGCGCGTGGAAAGAAGCGGGTTTTGCTTCGCAGGGGCCAAAGGCACCGCCTCAGCCGAAAGCCAGCCCTGCGAGATTTCTCCGGGAAAAACCTGAGCCTCGCTGCTGGGCGAGGAGCTTTGGTGGCTGGTCTGGGGCAGCCTGCCTGGCACTTCGCTGGGACTTGGCTTCACAAACCTGAGAGCAGCGGGAGGGCAGAGGGCGAGGACACTGCTCCTGCCCTCGGGAGAAGGCTCCTAATTCAGTTAGTTTTCACAGTGAATTAAACAGGTCTCAGCTCAGTGTAGTAGGGGGAAACGGTGACCCCGCTGGAGGGGGGAGGGGACACTGTGCAGACGACGGAGGAGGGGTGAAGGCTTTTCTGCCAGGGGGGGAAAGAGGGAGGCGGGAGCCTCTGACCTGGGAGCCCGGCACAAAAGTGGAAGTCTCGAGGTGTGCGCTTCCTCCAATAGCCATTCTTGATCATCTCCAACTGCCGCGTGCAGAGTTTTTTCAGGCTGTTAATTAATGGCTATTAAGAAAAAAAATGCCCAGAGAGAGGGTAAGTGGACGCAGCGGCGAGCCAGAGGCCCCTCAGACGTGAACCCTCAGAGACTCTGACGCGACTGCCTGAATGACTAAAATGTTTCCAGCACTGAAAAAATGTTTTTTTTTTTTAAAAAAAAAAATATATATATATATATATATTTTAAAATAAAAGGACAAGAAGGTTTAAGTGGCTGCCCTGGTTTTGCCTCCATTCATTTTTAAATTCTATGGAGTTAGAAAGCCTCGGGAGCTGAAGGAGGGGAATGACACTGTGGAGAAGCTCAAGTGACCAGCATTAGGCTAGGGGCCTTGCGAAATTTGTTAGGAGTGCTTTGCTTTGTGCCATTGTTCGGATGGACTCCACCACTGAATGACATCCCTGACCCTTATGATTTTCCACTTTGAGACGGGGTCTTGCCAAGCGAGCCAGGCTGGGCACAACTTGTGATTCTCCTGCCTCAGCCTCCGCAATTACAAGGCGCTCCTCCTCAGGCTGGGGAGCTGCTGTGATGGCCCCAATTATGGTGTGCCCCTCAGGTCCCGACCCCCTCTGAGGAAGCGTCCAGGACCTGCTTCTGGAGGAGGTGGGAGGCACCCCTTCCCAGGCCTCCGGGGGCTAAACTGAGGCTGTTGTGAGCTCCTTTGCTCGGAGGCCTCCTGCTGGGAAGAAGTCCACTCCGAGAGAGCTTTGCTCAAGCACCTCTAGAAGGGGCAGCGGCGGGCCCAGAGTCCCCACCTGTGACACACAGTGTTCCAGGGTGCAGCTGTTAGGAGACTCCAGGCCTCCGCCCTCAGCCTCCGGGGCATTTATCAGAAATAAGCCAGGGGGAGCTGTGCCAGGAAGTGGGGTGGAGTCGGAGTCCGTGGGGCTCCCCAGCCTTCCAATCTGCCCCTGCCTCTCCCCACTGGACCGCAGGCTGGAGGCTGTTACGTTGTTATCAAGTGTGGTGGAGACTGGGAGGCAGGTGGGGAGGTCCAGCTGCCTCAGCAGAGCTGGGTGTCTCCCTCTTCCTCTGCGGGCTCCACAGTGTTGTGCCTCCTCCCCGTTGGCCGCCTACCTGGGCCCGCTTTTGCACGCCTGAAATCGATTTAGGGTCAGGTCCCTGTGTCACACACAGCAACCCCTTGGCCAGGTGGTGCACTCAGCAGGGGCCGGGCTCCCCTGCTGTGCGCATCCAACCTGCGCAGCAGCCCGGGCAGATGCACTCTTACTCTGTCCATCTTGCAGAGGAGGAAAGGGGCTCGGCAAGGTCAGGACGCTGCCCAGGAAGCACACAGCAGGCAGCTGGCATGAGAGCGGCCGGCTGCAGGTGCCGCCGCATGAGGGAAGGGGGGGATGTGGAGGAAACAGAGCTGGCAGGGGCACGCTTCAGGGAGCACACTTGTCCTTGCTGGGTCCCCCTGAGCCCTCAGCAGACCCCTTTCTGGGTCCCCCTGAGCCCTCAGCAGACCCCGTGGAGACTCTGTCCAGCCCTGGGGCTCCAGGTCGGGTAGGGGAGCCAGTTTTCAGGCCACCAACTTTCAAGCAGGGCTTACCAGACTTCCAGAGACTGCTACTAAGGAGATAAAACTCTTACCCACTGTCCCCCCCCAAAACCAGACTCTACAGGCCTCTGCACCCCCATAAATAACAACCATTTTGGACTAGTCTGCTCAGCTTCCCAACAGAGGGGTAACACCCATACCCTTCTTTTACAGTCGAGGAAAAGCAGGCCCAGGGAGGTCAGGCTGCCGGCCGGGCTCAGAGCAGCAGAGCCGTGTGTGCCATGTACCCACTAGCGCCAGCTCCCATCCCTCTGGCTGTGTAACTACTCTGCCCTGGTTGGAACTGAGGATGGCCAAGCTGCCACCCCTCACTGTAACAGCTCAGGCCCTCGGCTCTCCCCAGTTCTCTGGTCAGCTCTGTGGATGGCCACCAATGTTCCCCTATGCACAAGGAGGAAACTGAGGCATGAGAGGCTGAAGCATTTGCCTGAGGCCAGAGCTAAGCAGGGGAGAGAGAGGACCAACACACAGGTGTGACATTGGAGTCTAGGGTGGGCCCTCCTTGTCCCCAGAGGCTGCCCAATGCAGCCCTTCTGTGGGGAGCCCAATCTCCTCTGTGCACCAGGCCATAGTCCCCTCTGGCTCTGAGCCATGCTGACTGAATGTCCCCATCTCTGGGATCGGGGTGTCTTTGCCCTGCATTATCTGCTTTCCAAGCACCTGCCCGATTCTCCACCCCAGATTTGGCTCCCTCCTCCCTCCTCTGGGACCCACATGTTGCACCAGGGTGTTTTCATACTCTCTGCATAGAGCTGGGTCTGCCTGGCAGGCCCAGCACAACCCCTCTCCTGAGAGATCCCTAGAGCTACAGAGCTACAGCCCAAATGAGACAAAAGGACCCGGCCAGACCAGGAGAGGAGGCTGCGGAGAGGCGCGCTGTTCCCAGCAGCCTGCCAGCCACTCCACGCCGAGAAGCCTCCTCCCCACCCGCCTGCCTACCCGCCGCCTGCAGGGCCCTGCCCAGGTGTGGCACAGCTGGTTTCCCTCTAAACACACTGCTTTTCCTTGTTTCTGGCCCCTCTGAGCAAGCAGCTGCTGGCACAGGGGGTGGTCACACAGGAGCAAACCGGAGCAGCAGCAGCAGCAGCGGGGCACTTAGCACGTGCTGCTCAGCAGCCCCCATGTACACTTACTGTGCACCTCTAAAATCTAAAAGTACAAAGCTCTGGGCCCTTGAGATTGAATCTCTATTTTCCTTTTGGCTGGTGGTCTTCTACCTACTGTTTCCAGATCCCCAGCTCCGGCACCATCCTAGGGCCACCTCCTGCGTGGGTGTCGGGGCCACAGACCACTATGTGTGCCGCTCTCCTTCAGCTCTGACCCTATACTCAGAAACAGGTTTGGGGCCCCATGCACATGTGCATACACATGCACACACATGTGTACACATCACACATTTATATGTGTGGTACGCTGGAAGGAAATAGTCTCGGTTGGAGAACTGCTCAATGGCGGAGATAAACACACACACACACACACACACACACACACACACACACACACACACACGAGGACCTGGAGGCTGCGCCGGGGGGAAGCGGGGCTGCGGGTGGCCTGCGGCCGGCAGGGTGCACAAGGCTTTTGGGAGGCTGGATGCCGGGTGTCCCGCGGGTGTGGGCTGCTTCGGGGAGCTGCGTTTGCTACAAATGCCAGAAGACTCTCGACCGTCTCTTCCAGGGAAGAGAGCTGTAAATTCCTGGGCTGCGCTGTTGTCAAATATTTCATTGAAGAACGTCATGGAAAATGTGTGCTTCCAGCTAGAAGGGCCAAGTGAAGGCCGAGGCGGCCAAGCTCTGCCTGGGGAGGGGGGTGAACAAACCGAGAGCCTCCTCCCAAGGTGGAGTTGAGGAGGGAGAGGTACCAGGGGGGGCCAGAGCTGCTCTCTTTCCTAGGAGGGGGTCCCTGGGTTACACCTGTGCCCAGGGGCTGTGGTGGCATCCCGGGCACTGGCTCCTCCCCCTGCCCCCACGTCTGCCCTGTAATGCAGAGTGGTCCCTGCTACCTCACTCTGAGCTTGAAGGGGCTGCAAGGGACTCCACAGTCACTAAATGAAGCCGGACTTCCATACCACTTCCCAGTGCTGGGGTCGCCAGTGGGCATGCCTCCCTTGTCCTGCCCCCCTCCCTTCTTCGGCTACAGAGAGGGGAACACTAGGCAGGCTCACACAGTACGCTTGGGGCCCCACATCCCCAGACCACTTAGAGCCCCATCTCTCAGCGGCCACTCTGCTGCCACAGAAATAAAGCAGGGGTGTCACTATGTTTGGGGAAGTGAGATTAAAACAGAACTGGTCTTAGGGTCAGGGTGGAAGTTCTGTGGTCTGGGTGACCCTGCAGTGCCCAGGTGTCCCCAGTCACCAGCTGTCATGTGTTATTTCTACGATGCTGTGTGTCATGTTGCACGCAGCACTCCCCCAGGAAACCTCGCCTGATGCCTGGGAAACTCGGGTGTCACCCGGGGACCACATCTGCGACGCGCATCTCTTAAGCGGCCCTGCGTGGAGCCCAATGTGTCACACGCAGGTCTCCCCACACCCTCTGTCCTCCCAGTCCACATGTGCACCAGCGAGGCCCGTGGCCTGTAGAGCCCGAGCACGCTGTGCGTGCACTCAGCTCCCCAGTCCGTGCAGGCCCTGCACCGCACCACCCTCACTGTGCGCCAGGCGCTGTTGAGCTGCACGTGCACTTACAGTGCCCAGTGCCCAGTGCCCAGTGCGCAGGGCACGTCCTGGTATTCTGGAGTATTCTGCAAGCAGGCGCCTTGTATTGTTTTCATCCTAGAATAGCGAACACACAGGGAGCGCTGTCCTGTTGTCACTAGAAGCCCCCCAGGGATGCTCCCGCAGCCAGGTTCTGGGCACAGCAGCGGCAGAGTGCAAGCCAGCAGGCAGGGCCAATCCGCATCATTTGTACACGGGCGGCATACACCCAAGGAACCAGCCCGGCTGGCATCCTGCTCCTGACCCTAACATTCTCTTACCTTGCCCGCATTTTTAAATATCCTCGCCCCACACCCGCGCCGCAGGGTGAGCAATGAAGTTTCCCGGCCCTCGGCGGCCCTTCCCTCCCTACCAAATCCCCAGGACTCGCACTTCGCTGCTGCCCGGAGCCGCCTCTATCCAGCCGGGTCACCCTACCTACAGGCCCCGCGGGGCCTGGCCCCTAAAGGGCAGGGGGTTGGGGGCGGTGCTAACGCGGAGCAGGGGCGGCGGCCAGGCGGCTGCCCTCGCGGTGGGTGGTCGGCGGCCGGCGTGCACGGGATCTGGTTCCCCGCTCGGGTTACCGCGCGCTCGCGCTCCACGGCCTCACTTAAGCAATTAACGGTGAAAATACCTCGGGCCTGGGGAGTGGACCCTCGGGGCTTGTCTCTGTTACCGGGGAATCCGGCAGGCTGGCGCTGGGGCATAGATCAAACTTGGGAAGGGAGGGGTGTCTGGATTGGAAGTGAAGAGCAGAGTTTTCTCCCAGGTCCTGGGCTATCCGAGCCGGCAGCCCCCACCTCGCTCTGCCTCAGCCTCCCTCCACCCTGAGAATGGCCAGCATTAGGGGTTCCACTTTCAGGGGAAAGATCTGAGCTTCAACACTGTCCCCAGGTGTGTGTGGGGCGCAGGTCCAGGGTGCAGGGCCTCCCGGCCTTATCGAGATGGTGGGTAGAGGGCATTCAGACCCAAGCATCCGCACTGAGCCTCAGCTACACAGTAGAGGTTGTTGATTTGTAGGGATTTCTGGGAAGATGAAAGGTGTGGTGTGGCGGTCAGAAGCCCTATGCTCCTTGTGCCTGTGTGTGTGCAAGTGTATGTGCGTGTGCATGTGCATGTGCATGCGTGCACACCCTGGGTGCAGGGTTATGAATGGGCTTCCACATGTTCAGGGAAGCCTCACCCTTATAGAAATGCCACAGGGATGAGCTTTGGGCCGGGTGCAGGAAGAACAGTAATTACCCAGATTATCAAAGGGGTTTGCAGTTGCAAGGGACATGGAGGGAGTGAGGGTCGCTGATGGGCAGTGAGCAGTGTGGCACCAAGCCAGCCACTATCAAGCCCACTCCTGTCCTGTCTGTGGCTGTCCTGCCGCCCTAACACCCCTTTCTCTCAGGAGTCTCTGTCCTGGAGCCTTTGAAGCATTTTGAAAGCGCTCTCTTCAAGGCGAGGTGGCTGAGGCGGCTGAGGCGGCTGAGGCCTTCTGTCCTCATCCTCAGAGGACAGAAGAGGAAGGCTGGAGGACCGGAGGACGGCAGGCGGGCGATGCGGGCAGCCCAGGCCCACCGACCTGCCAGCCAGGGCCAGGTTCCCCAGAAACTCAGCTTCCTTATGTCCCTGCTGTGGCTAGCTTTCCCCCTTCCCTCTCAGGCACCCCAGGAGAAAGAAGTGGGGAAGCCCAGCCCTGGGGGGGTCCCTGGGACTCTAGCCTGCCCCTCCCCCACCCAGGCCTCCACTGCAGCTCTCTCTCCAGCAGTGAGCTTCACTGTTGGGACCTGGGAGGTAAGTGAGGCTGAGGCCGCCTGCCACAGGGTCCCCCCAAGGCAGAGCTCCCTTGACCCAAAGCACAAGAAGTCCCCAAAGGAAGCCTGTGAAGGACAAACTAGGGGAAGGAAAAACTGAATTCTGGGTGTACCAGTGAAGGAATCTGTAGCCCCCTAAACTGGACAGGGCTTATGGGGAATGGCAGCTACTCCAAGAGGGCTCTCCAATTTAATGTTCTTGAGATCCCCTCGCTTTGGGGCCCCCCACGAAAAGGGGAACAAGAACAGGAAAGTTAGACCACTTTCGAGGAGCCAGCACTGCCCTGGTACAGGCCAGCCGTGCAGCTGCTCCTCTGGGGAGCTTCTCTCTGCGGAAGCCGGGAGTAGTAGATGGGGAGAGTGTATTGCGCGCTTGTGCCACACCGCTTGTGTGCGTGTGGTGGGCTGTGAGTGGGAGGGTGAGTGGAGAGTGTAAGCTTGTGCGAGGGCCAGGCTTGGGTGGGAGCTGTGTACCACCCCCCGCAGGGCGCTCCTGGAAAGTGCAGAGGTTGTGCAGTGCGTGGGCCTCTGTGTGAAGTGGGCCAGCGTCTGCTGGGTTCATCTATCTCTGCGAATACACAAGTACACCTCGGTGGTTCGGCCTACATTCGCCCTTTCCCCCATGTGGCCAAGGCGTTCGCCCAGTCTGGTCGAAAGCACAGGGCTGAAGACCACCCTGGTTCTCCTGGGAGCTCTGCTCTGCTAGGAGAGGCAACGATAGGCGAGTCCCCAGCTCCTCCTCGCAGGGACTTGCCAGGCGCCCCGAAGGCGACTAGGCATCTTCCGCCAGCGGTGAAGGCATGGGAGGGTGGCCAGCGGAGAGCGATGAGTTGGGAGAAATCTGCGTGGCCAGGACGCTTTTAAAAAAAGCCACAGGTCTGGCTCCATCCTGACACAGCCTCTTATTCCGGCTCTTTCAGGGCACGGCCGCTTGGCTCGAGATGGCCAGGGAAGACGTCCCTCGCCCCTCCTCTCCACCCAGGACCCCGGCGCAGCGCTGCAGCCACACTCACCGCTTCTGTGCACACCGCGTCGCTCCGGCCAACCGCGCTGTCCTGCGTTGCGCGCCACACCACCTTCCCGCCGGGACCAAGCCTGCTCTCACGCCGGCGCGTGAAGGTGACGAGCAGAGGCGTGCGTGGGAGCCCGCGGGCCGGCAGCCAGGCGTGAGAGGGCAGCCGGCCCGCGCTCCCCGCCCGCGCTGCCGCTGCCCGCTTTCCGGAACCTGGCCTGGTGCGCAGAGTCGGAGGCCCCGTGGCGTCGGCGGCAGGCCGAGCCCACAGGGGCATTAGGCCAACTCCCCCCGCGCACGCGGAATTCTCTATTATTATTATTAAAGAATCCCCCAGAACGTGTTTACGTTGGGAGTGTAAACTTCCTGCCAGGGCCTTTGCCATCTCTCGGGAAATCAGAACCTGCCTGGAAAATGGGGGCCCCCGGCCGCGGAGGCCAAATGGGGGAGTCTCAGGGTGTGTAGGGGGAGGGCGGGGAAGAATCAGACTTCGTGTGAGTTCAGACAAGAGCTGCGCGCGCGCTCGTGCGCGTGCGTGTGTGTCAGAGGAAAAGAGAGACAGAAGCAGAGATAGACGCAGAGACAGACGCAGAAACACGCGGAGCGCGCGCATTAACGAGCGCGTATGCGCCTAAGCGCTGTATGTGTGCGTGGGCAAGCACGCATGAGCGTGAGTTTCTATGCCTGAGTCTGTAATTCACTGGGCTTGCTTGTGCACCAACACATGTACACGTGTGCTAAGTGTGCGCAGTAGTGTAGGCTGTGCACGTGCATGGGTGAGCAAGTGAGCCCGTTGCACGTTCCGGCGCGCGTGGGGGTCACGTTGCCTATAGGCCAGCGTTTCTTAGCTCGCCCCGCCGGAGGCAAAGCGAGCACGACCCACCCTACGCTTTCGTTTTCAGCCCGAGGCCGGCCCGGGACCGCTGGGCGCCGGCTTGCACGCTGCTGGGCGAATCCGAAAACTCCCGGGCGCGGCGCTGTCCTCTGGGCGGGGAGAGTGGGTAGGCGGTCCCTCGCGGGAGCTCGCTCAACCAACCTCGGGAACCCGACGCCCAGCCCGGCGCGCCCGCAATGGTCCTGCAAGCTCGAGTCGCCTTGGTGCCTGGCGCATCCGGGAGGACCCGGGACCTCGGGAACGTCCCTCACGGCCCCGCCTAGGCCTTGGAGGCGCTCGCTAGCCGTGCGCACCCGGGCGGCGCGGGGCGGAGGCGCGGGACACTTGTACGCCAGGTTGGTGGAGGCGGGGCGCGCCCTGCAGGCTGCCACGGAACGGCGACGGCGGGGGCGCTTCCAGTGCCCACGGAACGGGGTCGGAGGGGGCAGGGCGTGGAGAGGACTTCAGGAGCCTCTTCGCCCGCCTCGGGCCGCAGCCCGGCCGAGCCATAGTGAAAGCGGCCTGGGAGTAACCTCGGGACGCGAGGCCGGGCCGGAGCTGGTGCCTCCCTTCCTAGCCCGGCCAGCGGATCCTCCTCGAGGCCTGCGCCTAGGCGACCCGGCCTGCGCTCCGCTCCTTCCCGGTGGGAGGGCAAGAGAGAAAGAGGGAGGAGAGAGGGGGAGGCGGGAGCAGGGGAGAGGGGGGCTCTGAGCCAACCGTGGCTGCCGCGGCTCCCGGGGAGGGCGGGTGGGGGAGGCGCGCCGGGCGCTGGAGCGGTGGCCGCGGATGACGGCAGAGGCGCAGCCGGCCCCGCGCGCGCAGCCCCCTCCCCCTCGTCCTCCTCCCCCTCCTCCTCTTCCTCCTCCTCCTCCTCCTCCTCCCGGCTCCTCGGCGGCGCAGAGCAGCGGCAGCAGCGGCGGCGGCGGCAGCAGCCACCCGATGTCTTCGGCGCCCGAGAAGCAGCAGCCCCCGCTCGGCGGCGGCGGCGGCGGGGGAGGCGGCGCAGCCATGGACCCCGCGTCGTCTGGCCAGTCCAAGGCCAAGAAGACCAACGCCGGCATCCGGCGCCCGGAGAAGCCGCCCTACTCGTACATCGCGCTCATCGTCATGGCCATCCAGAGCTCGCCCACCAAGCGCCTGACCCTCAGCGAGATCTACCAGTTCCTGCAGGCGCGCTTCCCCTTCTTCCGCGGCTCCTACCAGGGCTGGAAGAACTCGGTGCGCCACAACCTCTCGCTCAACGAGTGCTTCATCAAGCTGCCCAAGGGGCTCGGGCGGCCCGGCAAGGGCCACTACTGGACCATCGACCCAGCCAGCGAGTTCATGTTCGAGGAGGGCTCCTTCCGCCGCCGGCCGCGCGGGTTCCGAAGGAAGTGCCAGGCGTTGAAACCCATGTACAGCATGATGAACGGGCTGGGCTTCAACCACCTCCCGGACACCTACAGCTTCCAGGGCTCGGCCGGCGGGCTCTCGTGCCCGCCCAACAGCCTGGCACTGGAGGGTGGCCTGGGCATGATGAACGGCCACTTGCCTGGCAACGTGGATGGCATGGCCCTGCCCAGCCACTCAGTGCCCCACCTGCCCTCCAACGGCGGCCACTCATACATGGGCAGCTGCGGCGGCACTGCGGCCGGCGAGTACCCGCACCACGACGGCTCTGTGCCGGCCTCCCCGCTGCTGCCTGCCGCCACCAGCGGTGTTATGGAGCCGCATGCAGTCTACTCCGGCTCCGCTGCTGCCTGGCCACCCTCTGCCTCCGCAGCTCTCAACAGTGGTGCCTCTTACATCAAGCAGCAGCCCCTGTCCCCCTGTCCCCCTGCAGCAAACCCTCTGTCTGGCAGCCTCTCCACACACTCCCTGGATCAGCCCTACCTGCACCAGAACAGCCACAACGCCCCAGCGGAGCTCCAAGGTGCGTGGGGAGCCGGGTGTGGGGACAGCCTGGAGGTCCCCAGGGCGGGAAAGCCCTGCTGACATCTGCCGCTCAGCCCCAGGTCCAGGGGCTGTGTCTGCCTGATTCTGCCCTGCCCTGAGAGCAGCCTGAGACCCTACTTAGGGCTACTTCGTTTCTCTTTCTATTCTACCTCACCCAAGCCTGATCAGTAGGCCAGGCGTCCTCAAACTCCCAGACCTCAATACTCTGACTCACTTTCGGTCCCTGGTGCCCTCAGCCACCAGAAAGGCCTCCGGAGTGCCCTGCACTCAGGCCGGCTGATCCTTCACAAGCTGTCTGCTGGGCCGAACTGGCCAGCTAGGCCCAAAGCCACCTGGCCCCAGCCCTTCAGGAAGCCAAACTTGGCTGAGAATGGGCATTTTGTGGGGCCAGGCAGGCTAGCTGGGGGCCAGGCCAGCGAGGGTCACTTTGTAGGCCTCAGGACCTCTTGTTTCACAGGACCTAGGCTTTCAAGTCCCCCAGGAAGGATTTGGAGCCAGATCCGCTCCCATCCCCCCACTCCACCAGAAGTCCGGCTGCCTTCTGGGCCTGGCCGTGGGGAGCAGTGAGGCTGTGCTTGGCCGCCTGGGTCAGCCAGCCTTCTGTAGCCTTAGGAGGCCATGGGCCGCCTCTCCAGGAGCCACCCTGCTAGGGCTGTTTCAAAACCCCAGCTCCTGCTGCCCTGACGCAGTCTCCAAGGGGTTCTTCCAGGGGAGAGGAGCCGCTTCACTCCTCTGTTGAGGGCCCTACGGCCCACTGCTAGCTGGCCTCGCTGGGGCGGCTACTCCACCCTGGCTGAGGGAGTCCTGGCCTGGCGGTGGCGGCCAGGGAAGTGCAGGCGTCTGCAGTGAGTGCGGCCTCCCTTTCCCGTTCCCTCTGCTTGGCTTCGGGAAGTGTGTGGGGCTTCCGTGGCTGAAGAGGCCTGGGCCAGGGAGCTGTCCGGTTCCAGATCGATCCTGGGGTGCACAGCCTCACTAAGGGCCGGGGACAGTCCGAACTTGGTGCCGCGTGCGGAAGAGCGGCTGGGTGGCTGTGCGCCGGAGCCGGGCTGAGCCTCCCGCGCCCGAGCGCAGCCGAGCTCCTCTGCTCTACCCTCTGCCCCAGACACTAACCCTCATCTCTCGATCTCTGTGCCCCTTGCCTTGCAGGCATCCCACGGTATCATTCGCAGTCACCCAGCATGTGTGACCGAAAGGAATTCGTCTTCTCTTTCAACGCCATGGCTTCCTCGTCCATGCACTCGGCCGGCGGGGGCTCCTACTACCACCAGCAGGTCACCTACCAGGACATCAAGCCCTGTGTGATGTGAGGCCGGCTGGGACCCTCCAGGCACTAGCTGGCCGGCCTAGGGACCTCGGAGCCCCGGCCAGAAACTGCTTCATTCTTGAGGTATATCTTCAGCAGAAGAAAAGGGGTTGGCTCCTCCCCAACCGGATTGTTTGGAAAGAAATCCCCAAGGCAAAGACCAGCACCTCGATCCGCGATAGCAGCTCCTTCCTGTGCCCTCACAGATTTTTTTTTAAGTGGTGTCTTGGGGCCGGTGGGACCACAGCTGTGGAAAGAAGTCTGTGTTCGTCCTGTGGAGGATGGCTCAGTGGCCTGGCAAGGCGAGGTTGGGGACAACTGCCACTTCCAAACAAGAATTCTGCCGAGAGCCCTCCCCGTGCCCAGGGCACAGTGGGGGGAGGTTTTTACAAGAAAGTCAACCAAGCGCGACCAATTATTATCAAATACTTTTATTTTGTGGTTAAATATTTATCTTTTTATTTTTAACTTTTTTGAACGAATGTCTTGGAATGCGCAAGCCTCCCTTTAGAGCCGTCTTGTGGAGGAGGGGAGGGAACGAGGCGCGGCGCTTTCCCTCCACTCCTCCTCTTCCGAAAACCAGGTGGATCTCTGCGCGCAGAATCTTTGCGGCAGAACTTGCGTTTCCGAAGCCACTGCTCCTCTTGAGAAGAAAACAGAACGAGCCAAGAAGCCCGTAAGCGCGGCAGTCCCGGCCCCGCCGCCTCTGCCACCCTCCTCTCCTCTCTGCTTTGAGTTTCAGTTTTACCTTCTTGGTGGGTGTTTTTCTTTCTCCCGACCTCTACTGTAAGCTTTCTGGTCGGAGGCAGGGCCAGGGAGGCCTGGGACCTTGAACTGAGCACCGCGGTGACGCTGGAAGGTGAAGGCACTTTGAAAGCTCTAGCAAGGCCCATCCTGGTATTTATTCTCCTTTCTTTCCCTAATAGTCAAAACACCGCACAGGCTCCTCCGTTTATCAGTATTAATGGTGTAACTTTGTCGGCAATATTTGCCGTGTAGAATTTTTTTAGCTAGCCATTGTACATTTGAAACAAAGATTGAACCATGTAAAAACAAATTTCCATATGTTTTATATAAATATATAAATATATATATATATAATATGAAGGCCTTACCCCTCCTTTTTTAGTATTTTGGCTGCTGGGGTGCAGCCTTTGTGACACGTATTTTCAACTTCCTTCTGCACTGTATAAAATGACAATTTGAGGATGTTTTGCCTTTTGTGTATTTTTTTCCTAAGAAAAGAACAAAAATAAAAATGTGTAACATTTGTATATGGCCTTTAAAATCGCATCAGCTAGAAGTAAAGTCGCGTGGATACGGGATGGGGCCTGGGTGCGCGGAGGCCTTCCGCGCCTGCTTCCCCGGAAAGGCTTCCGCCCTCCAGACTTTTTAAACATTCATGATGTGGCTCATTCCGCATCCTTTTTTCTCTTTCCTTTTTTTTTTTTTTTTTTTTTTTTTTCTTTTTTGGCTGATCTTCCTCCTCTCACCCTTCATTTCACACTGAAGTAAAATCTGGACAAGAGTAACTGCTTTTCTTGGCTTCCGTTTTTTAAGAAGAGCCCTCTGCCCCTCTAAATGTCATTTCTCGTTAAAAAGAAATAATCAATGTTTAAAGAAAAACTTTGCTCCTCTTTCCCCTGGGGGAAAACGCAAACAGATCATATATATTAATATTATCATTTATATTTATTTATATGCACATATATATATATCTCATACACAAGGTTATACATGTAAATGTATTTTGGGGATAGATATTGATATAATTTTTCACTGCCCCAAGACCAGTGTGAATGTAACTTCAAGCCTCAGCCATTACTGATGCTGTACTCTAGTTATAAATCATGGAACATCTTCAAAGTTTTGTTTTTGTTTTTAAAGACTTGTTTTTTTATCCGTTCTGTTGCATGGTGCCTTATACTTGGTTTTCCCAAACGAAAATTGAGTTAAATCTGAGGAAGGAAAGGGCTGCTGTGGGTAGGGCAAGGTCATAGCAAATTTCCAATCCAGCAATATTTCCCTCCTAAATCACATTTTTTTCCCTGTCTGGTGAAAAACAAATAAGCTTGTGTCTTCTACTGACCACCCTCCTCTACTCCTATGGCTACCTAGGAAAACAAACACGATAAGTCACGTTGTCCTGTGACCCACCATGGTGTCTGCACAGTGGGGTCCGAGTCTCGGAACCTGTTTCTTCTCAGATGTGACATTTTTGACGTGGGGGTAATTTCTCCAGTGCTCTGTTACATCAAAATTATCAATAAACTCACCCCAGCAATTAATGTCCCAAAACCAATAGCTGTGTGTAAAACGGAGACTAAACGGACAAGAAAAGGCCTGCGATAATCTCTGAGAGACAGGGCAGAGGCTCCCAGGCTTGCCTGGCTCTGCTCTGCTCCAGACAGGGTTGAGCGTGGGCATGGGGCACGGTGCATGGTGCCCTGCCCGTGGCCGCCGCAGGCTGAGGTGCCTACCTCAGGCAGACCCCGTGTCTGTGAGGCTCCTGGGAGGAGGGGCTGGCACTCTGGCACTCCCAGGGCTTTGGCCATGTCTCCCGCCCCACTTCCCAAAGTCCTCAGTGTGCCCCTGGGCTGGAGTTCCAGGCTCTGGGGACCCACTTCCTGTCACCCCAGGGCCTGGCTTTCATTGCACCAGTGTCTGCAGCTCTCCGCAGTCAGAGCCAGGGGCTGTGAAGCAGGCACCCAGGGGGCTCAGGTAGGAAAACTGGCCACGGTCCCTGGGGAGCAGGCCTTGCCTCTTGAGGCCAGATCTGGCGCCTGAGGATGAGAGGGACAAGTCCAGTCTTCCAGGCTCCAGGCAGGAAGGCCCAAGTCCGAGGGTGAGCGAAATTGCCTCCACACCAGCCTGCGAGATTCAGCCGCCGGGCTGCACACAACGGCTCCAGGTCAGCAGTAGCTTCCCCAGGGTGCAGTTGGGCCAGAGCTCACCCAGGGGCCACCCACCCCAATGGGTGAAGCTTCCACCGCTGCTTTCTGTGCAGAAGCTGCCCTGCTGTGTAGGGGACACACTAGAGCTACTGGGATGTGTGCACGTAAGCAACTAGGGATCTGCTTCTGCATATGGAGCTTCGGTCTCCATGCACACTTTGGGCGAGCGCCTGGACACTGAGGTCCAGCCATTCCGCTGCATGTGCCCCTTCCCCCCACCCTAGAAGTCCGAAAGGAAGTGACAAGAACACAGGCTCCCCTTGGGTTCCTGCTGCGGGCTGGGGCCTGAACCTTTCTTGCTAGGCTGTGAGCCCCCAGGCCTTGTCCCACTGCAGGATGGGAGGCCTGAAGCTCCACCACCCCAGCCTGGCCTTTCTGGCACGAGCTGTGACGCCCGCGCTGCCTCTGTCCTGCTATTTCTTTTTCTCTTTGGGCTGGAGGCCGAGGGTCAGCACAGAGGAGTCGGTGCTTCCCCAGTCTCCCCAAGGAGGAGGCCTTGGAAAACAGCTGGGGTCCCTGGCTACAGCCAGCTGCGTCACCATGGTGGTTTCCTGCTCGGGTGCTGGGTAAGGAGCAAGGACCCCTGGCGTCCAGGCACTCAGAAGACGGCTGGCGGGCCTCGCACTCCGATCCCCACGTGAGCCGTGCTGCTCTCAGTATCGCGGGAGCACCTGGGCTTCTCCTGCTTTTCCAGAGAGAGTGACCCGCGCCCTCCTCGCTAGGCTCAGCAGGTGAAGCTTGCACAGTGGGGTCGTGTCCCCCTCCCACAGCGACACATGCCGCCCGTGGGAGCGGGCACCGGCCCAGGTCGGCCCCGTCAAAAGGGTGGGGTCTTCCAGGGACCCTCGAAGGTGGGGTCTCCTCCGCAGCTCACAGCCCTCGGCCTGTGTCCTTGCCCAGAGGGCGCTCGCCGGCCTCTGCTGCCCTCTGCTGCCCGCCCGAGGTGTGACCACAGCAGTCGCCCCCGCGGGGAAAGCCCTGGGGCGTAGATTCTCAGCCACCCCTCGGGAGGTCTAGCGCTGCCCCTCCTCCAAGGGCAGCCTGCAGTGGAAGCCGAGCCCCACGGGAGCCAGGAGCCAGAGGAGGGACAAAGACTCAGACCCAAGACGTTCTGACCTCAAAGCCCTGCATGAGCCCACCTGCCAGCCACACCCAGCCCCCCAGTGACAGCTCTGCAGGTACCCAGGCCCAACTCTGAGTTCGATCAACTCTGAGTTGAACAGTGGGGTCCTCCGTGCCCCACTCTCACAGCGACACATGCCACTCGTGGGAGAGCCCCGTCAAAAGTGCGGGGTCAAGGAGCCAGGGGAGATGGCTCAGTAGAATAAGCGCTTCCCCGGCAAGCGCAAGGGTCTGAGTTCAATCCCCAGTTCAAACAAACAAACAAAAAAACTGTGGGGTCTCTCGGGGACCCTCGAAGGTAGAGCCTCCCCCGCAGCTCACAGCCCTCCCCTAGAGGGCGCTGGATGCGGAAGCAGCAGGACAGAGGAGGCTGTGGGCTCCCTCCCTTCCCACAGCTGCCTGTGAGCAGGCTGACGCCCGGGCATCGGAGGTGGGCAGCCCGTGTCCATAGTGCCCAGGGGGCCAGATGCAGGGACTCTGGTCCCATGGGCTGCGAGGATGCCTAGGAGAGCCTGGTGAGGCAAACGCTGCCCAGTCCTGGTGCCCACTGCACCCCTGGTGGTCTTGGCCCAGCCTAAGCTGTTAGCCTGGGACACAGGAGGGGCCGAGCTGCCTAGGGTGGACAGCCCTGCCTGGTCCTTGCATGGCTTTAGCTGTTGTGCCACAGGGCAGGGCTTCGGTGGCCAGGCCCTGGTCTAAGCAGGATGACATGCTGGGACCCTGGGGCACCTGACCAACCGACAGTGTCCCTTCCACAGCCACATGGAAGATGGAGTGCCTCCAAAGCATGTGGTGGCCGGCACAGGTGGCCGGCACGGTTCTTTCGTCGAGGCAGGCAGCCCTGGCTGCTCCTGAAGTTTCCACCCTCCACAGAATGGCAGGGTGAAGGGGACAGCCACCTGCACAGAGAAGCTCGATAAGGTGGCTGTGGGGCCAGGAGGACACAGGTCCCTTTCACCTCCAGGGTTCCTTGGTGTGATTGCTGCCCCTGGGTGGGAGCCCAGCGTTGGGGGTCAGGAAAGGAGAACAAGCTCAGGGGACCCCCACATTTATCTTTCCAGGAAGCAGAAGCGGCTAGCAGGTTGGGAACCGGCCTGGCTGGGTCCACAGGGAGGCAGCGCCACCTGCTGTCCACAGGGTGCAGATGGCACTGGGACCTAGGGATATTCCCAGGGGGAAAGACTATCCTCCCGGGTGGGTACCAGGTATAGGCTAACCCTGACCCTGGGACTTCAGATCCTGGGGCTTCAGCAAAAAAGTCACAGGCTTTTTTGGGAGAGGTCAAGCTAATTTGTCTTCTGACTGCACAAAGGATAAGGCCTATTTATGTATTTCTCTACTGTAAATGTGTACTTTAGCACCACAGTAGCTGGCTGTGCACCGCAGTACCTCCCCCTGAGGGACGCAGGAAGGAGCCTATGCGTTCACCCACTTGGTGTGACGAACTGCAAGGAGTGTGCTTGTGTGCCAAAGTGTCAAAACAGGATTTGGCTCCACCTGTATGCGCTGCCTAACTGTTTCTGCGACATGAGTATCACAGAGGTCCAATACAGCCACGGCAATCCACGATTTGTTAAAAAAAAAAAAAAAAAGTTTTAATAAAAGCCCAGTTCAGTACAATGGCACATGAACAACCTGACTGGCAAGTTTTGGAGGAGGTCAAAAGTGAATCATCAGCTCAGGGACGTGTGGATCGTGACGATGGCCCGTTATGGCCCAGGGCCCGCTTTTATAGCACAAGGGTGGTGTGGAGCAAGAATGGCTGATTCAGGCACGAGGGCTGCAGAGCTCCTCAATTCAGCGGAGGCAGGAGCAGTACTGTGAGGACCCAGCCGACCAGTGTAAATGTTGCAAAATGGCCACGCAACGCAGCGGAACGAGCCGGTGTACAGCTAGGGCCAGAGACACAGTGAGGCTCTCAGCGGTGTGAAACATAACGGTCAGGACCCCAGCATCGCCACTCGGTGCTGGAAACTGGAGCGGATGAAACACAAGAGGCCATGAAATACATGAAGGCTGAACACAAGCAAAAACAATAGCCATGCTCAAAAATATCCTTATCATGAGGCCGCACCAGCTGGGCTGAAAGTATTCATAGGTCTGCCGTGTTGAATAGAGACCTCGCTTGGTGGTCGCAGGAATGTAAAAGACCTATGGGTCAAAATACGGCATAAGAAGGTTTGCCCTTAGACGTGAGGACTCATCTCTTGCAACTGAGACCTGTACCCTGGAGCGCAGCCACGGGGCCTTACTCCTATGCTGATGAGGCAAGTGACACTGAGAACAGACCAGTTGTCCAGACTCCCAAACTAACCGGAATCTCACACTGGACCAGTTTACTGGTATCCAATTTGCTAACAGAGGCAAGTTGACCAGCACAGTATCTGTACCCAGGAACAAAGCAGAAATTCCAAACGAGATGCTGCGATTTCAAAACAGAATTGTGAGGTTTCAGAAGTATCTCACGCTGGCCTAACACGTGTCAGAGAAAAGCAAAGTGGTCCTGCTGCCGCCAGCAGCCCTGCGAAGGAAACTGATAAGGAAGCCTCGAAACAACGGACACCTGAGGTGGAAGTGTCCTGCAACAGAGCCGCAGCGAGTGACGCACCGACGGGCCGCAGCAGCACGCGGCCTCTGGAAGCGCCAAGCCCTGGCCCGCGGCTGTGCGTGCTCAGTCCTCAACATGTGTGAGTTTGAAGGTTTATAAGAAAATAGTAAGTGCCAAGTATTATGGAGAACTTTTATTAGGAGATTGGGATTGCAGCTCCTAAGAGATCCTTTATAGCCAAGGTAAGACAAAGCGCTTCCGCCCAGGGAACTACGCAGAAAAGAAAAACCTGGAGCACACTGGTGAGCTGACAGGTGAACAGGCAGGCACAGCGCTGCAGAGAACTGCTAGCGCGACAGGAAGCAACAGCAACGGGAGGTCGACTGCAGCCTACAAGAAAGTTCCGGGAAACAAAAATACCTGCTCTCAGTGTGAGCGGTGCTTGTGTGCGGAGTATGCGTCGTCGTGCGTGACGGCCGCCCTGCTGTGTGACCGCTGATGCGAAGCCGGCTTCTGTGGTAGAAACTTCTGTACTTACACTGCTTCATGCAGGTTTTGTTTTTCTTCCTTTCTTTTTCTTTCTTTTTTTTTTTTTTTTTTTTTTTTGCTGTTGTTTTGCGGAACCAGGGATTGAACTCAGATCCTTGCGTTTGCCAGGCAAGCGCTTCTCCTACTGAGCCATCTCCCTGGCCCCTAGGTTTTGTTTTTCGTACCTTTTAGGCTTTAGCTGATGTGAAAATGCCACTGTCTATTCTGAGCACTCATTACACGTTTCACCTTGCATTTTATTGACATCTTATTTCTCTGCTAAGTGGCTTTTGTAGAATACAGTAGGAAGCTCCCGACAATGGAAGGAGAAAGAAGGTGAGATGCCACATGGGAGAGGAAAGCGTGGCTCGCGTGCCGCCAGCGTAGGCCATGCGTGGGCCTGGAGCGCGCAGTTGTCGCATGTGAAGGCCGCGGGGTGGGCAGCTGAAGCGAAGATTATTTCTCTTGTAGAATCTATTGATATTTTCATTGTTTCCCACCAGAATTTATTTCTGACGTGTTTTGGGTTTCATAAGCAAAGTGCACAGCTGATGTGAGTGTTGATGTCCATTCTAAACGCAGAACGCGTATTGGGAATTTAGGGCC
>NDGN011484917.1:0-20985 GCA_002564285.1 Tympanoctomys barrerae
AAAAAAAAAAACTGAAATGTAGGGTTGTGTAATGCAGTAGAAATTTTTCTTATCACTTTATTCTTTAATAAATTCATATTCCACACACGCTTGTCTTGCGATTTTTCTATCTCTTTTTGCTACTCAAAGAATTGAAAAAAAAAAAAAGCAACAGAAATTTCCTTCACTTTGAAGTCAGTCCTGTGTAGAGCATGGAACTACCACAGTATAGGATGAGAAAACGTTTCCTAAATTGCCCCAGCAGTAGCAGAAGCTCACTGCCAAAACTGACATGACAAGAAAAACCTGGCATATTCACAGTAATACTGGAGAAGCTACCAGAATCTATGATGCACATCTTTGAAATATTCATAGCTTATTTTTAAAGACTAAGGTAACTATGCACACCTGTCACATCCCAAAACACCTAAAATCTCAGCAGAATACATCATGTGACGCACAGGGTTCACATTCCTGCAAAATCAAAATCATTTCCTATTTCTGTTTCCCATTTTGGTGAAAGCTGCTTCACCTTTCTGAGATTCAGTTTTCTCCCGTGTTGCATTTATAATACCACTAACCCCATAGAGTGTTTTGAACACTCAGTAAAATGATGCAAATCAAGCCAAGAGGTAGATCTTGATTTCAATAAATCATAGATATCATTTCTGACTCTTTTTGATACATTTCCCATGAGAGTCATGTCACAAATTCTGTTGCCTTTCATCTTCCCAGGAATCTAAACACATGAAACAAGTTCTGCCTGCAAACTTTGGTTAATATAATATAAAAATTTCTGTAGGTGCTTATACTCAGTTGTGAGCTCCCTGAAGTATGGCCAGCTATCTTTTGCATGTGTGTGTGTGACACAGACTTGCCACAATCGATTGCACCTAACAGAGAGATCCCACAGATGTATGGGGTGATGAACGATGTAAAATAACTGACTACTGACTACTGACAAAAGTGAACTCCAGTTCATGTTCCTCCTGCTGCTCCTTTCCTGTCGTCTCAGGGGAGTGCTATGAAGATGTAGACTGACTCAGGCAGACACTTCTTACCCAAAAACTCAAAACCTGCCCTTCCTGCCTGCTCTGAAATTCAGCTTCTGTTATTTTCTCCCATCTTTTACTCCCTATTCATTGACTGTGATGAAAATAATACTCATTTTTTTTAGATATTATATCTGCTTTCACCTCTCCCTTTCCCGTTTGTGCTTGTGCTTCCCACTGGGTCTAGGCCACCATGTTTTGTTCTACAACTCGCATGTGTCTTAAACTTGTCATTTCACAGTAACTGTAATGGATTATTTACAAAAATAAATGATAAACAGACATTTTAGATTGAGCTGTATGAGCACACAGGGCCAGGAGGGTTATGACCAGCTTTAGCCTTTTGAGAAAAGCCAGGTCAAAGATGAATGAGAACAAAAATCTCCAACACCACAAACAGAAATGTTGCCAAAGCTCTAATGATGTCATGAAACTCTGAGTCAAACTGTCTACAAAGTCAACAGTCCATCTCATTTTCTCAAGTTGCCTGCTAACAGGGGGTCTGCAGTATTACCTATTTCAGCTAGATATGATTATAACATAGCTTATCAAAGAAAACCATTGGTTTAATTTATTATAATTCTTCCAACCACTATCAGCACCCCTTTTTTTGTATTTTAGGGCAGCATCTACAGGATGTTCAGGGTCTCATTAGTAGATTAGACTCATAGTGATCCACCTGTTTACAGCCTCCCAAGAGCTGGGATTGCAGCTGTGAGCCCCAGGGATGGGGCTGGCATGGCAGGCCCAGGGATCAAACCCCCAGCCCTGTGCCTGCTTGCAGGCACTTTAATCCACTGAGCTATTTGGCAGGCCCCAACCTCCCCCCTTTCTTTTCCAGCTTATAGAATATCTCTTTCTGTTCTGGAAACTTTTCCTTATGACCTTGTACATCTGGCCCCTCTTATACAACTTTGACATATTAGATCCTCTTTCAGCATTTACACACACTCTGAAGATGAGAGTGTCATCCTGGATTTCACTAACTAGAGACATAGTAGAAGCTTGGAGAATCCTCATTTTTTCCCATTAACAGGAAAGAATCTACTGAAAACTTAATCTAATCAAATAAAAATAGCACTTTGTGAGGAAGAAATTGGGCCTTGGAGACATCACTTAAAGCTGGGTGCATCTATGTCTGAAGCTGAATTTCCTCCCCACCCTTCACAATTCCCAGTCATGAAAACCAATGAATTTTGAATGAGCTTTTTATAAGTTGCATCCTGAATAACAATATTGAGGACATTGGGCTGCTCACCAGTCTTTTAAATTCTCTTGATAATTCTAACTTCCGTGTTCTCGAATGTACTATTCCTGACCTCTGAAAAGGGTCAAATAAATACATAGATTATTTAGCATAAAAATTTACACAAAATGTAGTAGTATCTTAGAACAATGCCCATTTGCATGCATTATGATCTTTAGGTTAGAAATGTGCGGTGAGCTAATTTGGATTGCTCACTTTTGTTTTGCAAAACAAACCTGGTTGGTTCTCTCAGGTATTTCTTTAGCCAGACTTCTTTTTCTTAAGTTTGTAGCTGTTATCTGGAGTGATAGCACTGATTGAGCCACATGATTTTAATCATTCAGCAGGGAAAAAGAGAAGGAAAGGGGGAAAAAAAAAAGAAAGAAATCTGTAGATCCTTTGGAGGTTGAAATTGACAAGTTTTAGCTGGACCAAGATTGTTTCTTCTGTGTTCTCTTGGCCAAACCCAGTAACAAATTGGCCAACCCAGATCCACGCGTGCAAGGAGGAACAAGGGACAATGTGGGTCTTGATTCTTCATGAGAAGATATAGTGAACCCAATTTTAGAGAGGCAGGGATATACAGAAAGGAATTATTATAGTCCTGTTGCCAGGTATCTGCTACAAGGTCCAGACACTAATGTCTTTACCTTTTAAATACTGTTCAGATAGGATCTGTTCTATCAAATCTCTTCCCATCTGTCTTGGTCCATACCTGGGCTAAGCTCATCTCTTTGTGAGTGTGTGTGTGTGTGTGTGTGTGTGTGTATGTGTGCAGGGTCTCACTTCTTTCTTTTTTTAAAAAAAATATAATTGCCATTCTTAAAATATTTGGCAAATAAATAAAGGGATACATAAATAAATGGATCCATTTCTTAATATTGGTGCTACTGTACCTAGTGCTTTCAATGTAACCATTTGCCTTCATTTTGGGGAAGAAAAGGGTCATTCATTCTCATCTTACCCTCAGTTTACTTACCCTCTATCCTAGCACTACTGCTCAAGTGGCCTCACAAGTGTGTGAATGAAACCAGCTTTTCCTAAAGTGAACGTTACCTTCCTTTTTTCTACCAAAACTGATTTGCTGAGGTAGAGATTTTGTTAACTTAAAGAAAAAGAAAAGGAAAATAGAATTGCAGAATAGTTTAGAATCACAAAGAAAAGTACAAACCTCTTTATAGACAGTTAATCATAATGAAATTAGCTCCATGAGTCACCACCTAAATCAAATCAACTCTCTGTTTTATGGGCGTATGAACAGATACAATCATACTTATAACTGAACAAGGACCTAGGAGACAGCAAATGCTAGTGGAGACAAGGGAGACATGGGCTGGCCAATAGCTCAGAGGATTAAAACATCTGCAAGCAGGAGTTTCGATCCCTGGACCTGCCATGCTGGCCCTGCTCCTGGGGTGCACTGAGATGGCAGTTGAGACTGGTCGTGGTGGCACAAGCTTGATCCGAGCTCCTTGGAGGCTGTGAACAGGTGGGTCACTACAAGTCCAATCTAGTAGTGAGACCCTGAACACCCTATAGATCCTTTCCTAAAAAAATAAATATAAGGGAGAGGTGCTATAATTTATGTCCCCCACAGACTGAGAAGTAAAAAGTCAGTAAATAAGGCCCATCTGAATTAATTACAGTGGTTTGGTATAACCTAATGGATTTGCAACTGAGTACAAGACCGAAGTCAGTAGGATATGCCAGAGAGGAGAAAGAAAGAAATACTTTCTTTTCATTCCAGATGGGGAGATTATCAGAGATACA
The DNA here is from genome assembly GCA_002564285.1 of Tympanoctomys barrerae. Classification (NCBI taxonomy): domain Eukaryota; kingdom Metazoa; phylum Chordata; class Mammalia; order Rodentia; family Octodontidae; genus Tympanoctomys; species Tympanoctomys barrerae. Next base: position 4,048 of record NDGN011484917.1, read on the forward strand.
CTAACTCTTCTGAAAAACTCTGCCAAAGATTTGTAGCCATATATTCTCTTACCTTACTGTTCATCACGTGTATGTATGTTTATGTCTACAATGAATATACAGCTTTTATTTAAAATTATTTTTTATTTTTTATTTTTGTATTTTAGGGAAGGGTCTATGAGTGTTCAAGGTCTCACTACTAGATCAGACTCTTAGTGATGTGCCTGTTTACAGTCTCACAAGAGCTGGGATTATAGGCTTGCGTCACCACTCCCAGTCTCAATTGTCATCTCAGTGTGCCTCTGGGGCGGGGCTGGCACAGCAGGCCTGTGGATCAAATTTAGGCCCCTGAGCCTGCTTGCAGGTATTTTAATCCACTGAGCTATCTGGCTGACCCCCAAACATATAGCTTTAAAAAAACATGTTTGCATGCTTTTTATTTGGGTCTTTAATTTGGCATTTAGTCAAAATGGAAGACAATCTGAAAAGTATCTTGGTTTATCTCTGTCAAAAAAAATAGCAGGGTAGAATTTAAGAGTAGGGAAAATTTAGAGAAAACTGGAAAATGGAGAAAGTTTTGGAAATGCAAAATAAGCCATTCCAGAGATCAATATTCTTAGTAACTGGACTGGGAATTTAGTTCAGTGGTGTAGTGCCTTTCTGGCATGCACAAGTACCTGAGTTTGATTCCTAGTATAAAAAGATCTTAATTATGATATTTTACTGAGTATTTACTATATTTTCCATACTTATTACTATGAAGGTTACTTAATGAATTTCACCTTTCTTTCAGATGTAAATATTATGCAATTATGACTGTCATTTTGTAGCAGACTGTCAGTAAGGAAAGCTGGTCCAGTATTTTGTTATGGATGGGATACAGTTTGTCCCCACAGAGATCATACGTTGGACCCTTGGTCTCTGGTAGATGTCATCAAGAGGTGGAGCTAAGTACTTGAGAATTGTACTACCTGTCCATGGCCCTGGGGATGGATTTATGGAGTTTGTGTTGAAGGCCAGCTAGTTCCTGCGAGAGTTTTTTTTTTTTTTAAAGAACCTAATCTCTCACCACTTTCCATAGCTCTGCCTCACTCATGACTCTTCTTAAGAATACCTTATCCCTGGTGCCACCCAGCATTACAGTCCACTGTAAGATGAACCTAGAAGATCAATTAATCTTGAATTTTTCTAAAACTGTGAACTAAATAAGCCTCTTTGTGTCATATGTTTCATAGCCACAGATAATTTGTTATAACAACAGAAATTGTTCTAATACATAGAGCTGTTAGTAGTATCCTGAGTTTTATTACCCACACTGGAATTTGTAGTAATTATAGTAATTAAAATGATAATAACTAGAATTATCCCTTCATAGTTTGTAAAATTATATCAAACTCTCACTTTCATGCGCATGATTATGCCATGTTGAAATCAATATATTCATTTTTCAGATTAGGAAAAAATAAAATTAATTGGCATGGCCAAGATCACAAAACTACATTTATAAAAATACTGACCTATAAAAAGGATGTGTTCTTTACTCTTATTTTCCTACCCAGTATTAGAAAAAAAGAGTAGGTTGTGATATTAGAGTATATACCCTCCAAAATAGTTTTTTTTCCTGCAATTTATTTCCTTTTTGTTAAATTCAATAAAATAAAATTCAATAAAAATTGTATAAATAGATTGATTTGTTTACTCCCAGCTCTTAAACTCCTCTTTAATTCATCCTTTATTGCTACAGTGATCTTTCAAAAAATGTCCATGTGATCATTTATCTCCATTGGTGAAAAATATCCAGGGGCTTGCAATTAAATTTTTGTAGTTTAATAGTTCAATTTTCCAGACAGAGTATTTATGTTCTTTGAACACTTTCTATTTCTGCACTATTTATGATCTTCCTAGCTTCTTTTGATTTTGGAATCTTTATTTCTCTCCTGTCCACGTGGAAAATTGTGATCAGGCATTGTTTCATTAAATATGTTACAGATTTATATATTTATTTGCTCCTTCTTTAATTAAACTGCTTTTTTAACACTAACTGTGAACTAAGCTGTGATAGAGTCATGCCATCTGTGATTGTTGTAGGCAGCACGCCTGCCACCCCAAACCCAAGCTCTCCTCAACTCCCGCTGACCACATTCACCCCAATCTCCCTGTTACAACTTCCTCTTCTGAGCCTTATCAATTCAATAAATATTGACATATTTTATTATGCACTTCATATTGTTTACAACTATATTACCCCAACTCCCGACTGTTCAGAAACTCAAAACACAAGATTCTGTTTGATTGATCTATTAAAAATTACTCCTTTCTAACACCGAGTCTCCCACACATTAACAATTATATAAACATTCATTAGATAAGTTAACGCATACCTTGGGGCTTTCAGAAATTGATTCTAACTTTATATGTTAAGCTCCCCAAAGATGACAATGGGACCAAAAGCCCGACAACATCATGAGTTCAAATGCCATTTCATCCATGGATGATTTGTATAACATTTATTGTTTTATTGAACCCATGTAAATCTTGATATTTTTATATTTAAAAAAGGAGGAAATAGTACTTCTTCATAACTGTGTTAGAGCTTAAATAAATTATTCCATATATAGGCACTTTTCTGTTAATAGCCTACTATGGGTCTGAAACCAGGTTCTTAAATGGCTTAGTCACTGCATGAGGGATTGTATAAAGTACATTACAGTGTTCAGAACAAAGAAGTGTTCAAAGGAAACTCCAACTTGGTGATTTTCTTTTTATTTGCACAACTTTTATGTGCAGTGCAGCAATGTACAGCAGGATATAAAACCGCAGTACTTCACTATCTAGAACAATCTGCTAAAATTACACTACTGTATAGAGAAGGTGTACTGTTCAAAAATGACACTGAGATGAACAGGATGTACAGGACAGAACACAAGAGGGTTGAATGTACATCAGAATAGTTGTTAAATGAGTAGGTCATTAAACTTGAAATGTCTCAAATAGATATCAAATTATTAGAATCATTAAATGAAAATGATTTATGTTTCTTAAGAACACATACTCTCCAATAACCTTGAATTTAAAATATAACAATACCTAAAAAATAATCAGAATCTACCATTGAATGAGTATTCCTTGGAATATACTTTTGTAACATTGTCGTATTGTACTGAGTTTCTCTGTTTCTCCTGAACTCCATATCTTAAACTGTAAGCAGAAAGTTTTTTTTTTCTTTTCTCCTATCCCAATTGGATACATAAAACTCTAATACAGCTCTTTTTTTAAAAAAAAATATTCCTTTCAATGAAAAAAAGATGAAATAGTGAAATACAACTCTTTAAAAGTAATATTTTAACTATTTTGAATTGATATCATTTACTTTCTGGTTCACAAACAATATTCTGTTATGTCATCTGGATTTAAAATATGGGTCCTGCAATTCCAGAATCAGACTCTGGACAAAGCAGTCACTTTCAGTCTATTGTAGCAATGGAAAAGAGGTGTACTTTTGGCTGCTAGATCAGAGATTTAGGCCAAAGTTCAAGGAGAATTCTAATAAAAGATCTACATTATAAAAACAATAAATATTTTGGGACCATTTGTCTTTTCATTAATGCTTCACTTATTTAAATGACACGCTTAGTGGATGTGCCTAAAATACAGTAAGCTAAAGGCATTCTTTTTTAATTACTGAGTTTAGCTGCTGCGTCTTGGTCACTGAATGAAGAATTGTATAAAGTATGTGCATTGTGATATTCAGAACTAAAAGGGGTCAGCAGAAACTCCAACTTGGTGACTTGGCTCTTATTTGTATAACTGTTACATGCAGTAGGGGAATATGGAACAAAAAACAGTAATATTTCACTATACTGTACAATCAGTGACAATCACAGCACTGTACAAACAAGGAACTGTAGAAAATATTGAGGTTTCATCAACAAAACATACATAACTGTATAAGAAATAGATTGGCTGTAAGTCTGAGCAGACATTAAACAGGGAGATTGTAAATGAAAAGTACCTGAAATATATTTTGAAATGAGACATGGTAGACAATATATTACACATTCAATAAATAGTATGTAACATCATCAAAGGAATTGGGCCATTGATGCATTATCACCAAACAGATTTTAAAATGGTATTTTCTAAAAATCAAGCATGAGGGTAAATGGTAGAAACATCCAGGTTTTAGATTTTTTTTTCTATAGGAAGAGTTTTGTTTCTGCTGCTCACTTGTATATTCTGGCTTTGTATATGTACTTTTAAGAATGAAAACTCCTGATACATATCAGTGTGCTAAAAACCCCTTCTTTTGCCCCACCTGCATTTCTGTAACCCAGTTTTAAGAGAGACTCATCTCAAATGCCACGAGACAAGCAGCAGAGTGATGGAAATAGGTCTCATTAACAGAGCGGTCCAATTATGTCCAGCCTCCCCTACACCTCAACAGCAGTGCCACTTATTTCATGGGTTCTACAAAGATGTAGGGTTGTTCAGAGTTACAATGAAGGTATTTATGTTCAGGGTCACTGGAAGAGGCTTTAAATGGGAACTATCAAAAGAAGGTCTGCAGCAGCTTCTCCTTTGCTGTATCCTTGGGCTCCTGTTAAATGATGACTTTGTGTAATTAAAATGAACAAAGTATGTGTCTATGCTCCATCTTCAACATCACAGCACTTTCCTTCTCCCTTTATTTAACTGCTTTGTTCATCTGAAACTGGTGTTAAAAAATAACAAAAATAGCAGATGAATGTATTCCTGCAGGGCTGTATTTTTAGTAGCTCATCATTTGTGGAAGTGGCTTGGAGGTTTCAGAGTCTAATTATGAACCTAAGAAGATGGCACTGGGGAGCAAAAGGACGTTGGAGTAGGAGTGGGAAGGAAGAAAGCAGGGCAGTTTCCAGTGGGTGAGCTGCTTCTTGCTAAACTCCAACCAGAACTAGCTATGAGCTCCCCAGTGAGTGCAATAGTAAAGGACATCAGAAGATGGAACAAGGCCCTGGGATTATTCACCACCAAAAGAAGTTTTCAGTGTATGAATTTTCGAACTGGTTGTGGGAGGAAAACCTTGAGTCTTCACTATACGTAAAATGATGCTCCACATTAAAATGCTTCCAGATTGGAGGAATCAAAGTAAAGAAGATCATCAGTGAGAGCATAAATAGTATAATAGCTAATATACGCAGAGGAGCCAAGAACCTGACCACAGAGCAGTTCTTGAGAAAGAACTTTTTGTACCTTTATAAATGATTGCGAAGAATTAAATGGCACTTGCATGCAATTCGTTATTAATATTGATTTATGAGTGAGCATGTATATTTATAGCTGTTTCCTATCTGCCAGGTTGTTCCGCATCATCATTTATAGACTTATGCACCAAAAAATGCTTCAAGCAAAGTATTTTGGCAGTTGAGCAGGGTGAGGTGCCATTTATCATGTTAGAACTCTGTCTAAGGGTAAACTGAGGCTTTTGAACAGTGATAAGAAGGGTCAGGGGGAGCTGGTGAATTCAGAATTGGGACACAAGTAAAGTAGGTCAAGCGAAAGAGAACCTGGAAAAAAAGTTAACTATATTGATCTAAGTCTCAGAAGACAGAAATAGGTACTGGGAAATGTGCAAGATATGCAGGAAAATTGAACTAAATTACAACCGGACAAAAAGGTGAAGAAAACCAAGTATTGAATGGGTGATCAGGGTTCTTCTCAGAGCAGCCAGTAAGGTTTGATGAATTCAGCAAGTATTTTTTAAATACCAGATAAAGAAGTGTTTTATTTAAAGATAGGACCCATGTGTCCTTTCCAGCTGATTCTAAAGTAAATAGATGTCTTGATACAATAGACTATATTTAGAACTGAAAATTATTAATTCTTGCCCCATTTCAGATACAGTTAGACCAGGTACCTATCAGAAGGTACCAAATGGGTGAAAGGTGCAAAGCTAGATGGGCAATGTGGGAAAAACTTGCGCTTTTGTTATTGTTTTATCAGTGTATCATTTGTTTATTCTTGCATGTGAAGTCAATCTAAGAAGAGTAATATCTTCCGGAGAAAGCCTTCTTTAATATTACTTATTCATCAGTGCTTTTTTAATAGTTCTGTGATCAGCTGAGCATGATTGAGCACAACTGCATGGCTCATGTGCATATTGTAAGCTGGAAGCTCGGCAAGAGAGCTGGCCTAAGCTCTCACATGAGTGGCAGTGAATAGCAGTGACAGGGTCACTTAACCCCATATTCTATAGGGCAGGGCTAATTGTTCACCAGTAAGTGACAAAACTCTAAAAGTCAGACAGGAAACACACTCTTGAAGGTCTCGCAAAGATAGGCTCAAAATTGGTAAAACATCAGTTGTTCCATATTCATTGCCAATGAGTAGCTAGTCACTGAGGCGAACAGGTTCCAGGGAAATGCAAATAGAGTTCGCCTCTTGATGGAAATCGCTGCACAATCACCTGGAGAAGACATGGGGGAGAATTTATTACTGCCTTTTTGAAAGCCATCTACTATACCTGGACTAAAATTTTTGCATCTCAAATGCTGACATAGATCATTCTAGCAAAACATCTGTATGTGGCACAAACAGAAATTTAAGTCAAGGCAAATTAATGCCTCACATTAGTTATGAAATTCTCAAATATATATTCTTGTGCACATATGCTAACATGAATATAGGATTAAGACCCACTGAGACAGACTAAGCAAGCTTACATGCACAGGATTTACACACAGTAACTCAAACTTCTTTATTTTAATGTTTACAAATTTTTAGCTATTTTTGTAATACTCAACTTCATAATCTAATAATATTCATCTCGCTAATACTCATCAGGCAGAATTACAAAAATGAGTGCCAATAAATTTTTAAGCAAAGTGCTTAACCCAGCAGAAGTGCTCAGTATGTGTTGGCTGTTGTCATTTTTCTTAAGGATCATACTATAAAGACGTACTGGTGTAATGTTTGCATAGGTTGTATCAACCAGACACATGCTTTTTGTTGTTGTGATTTTACTTATTTTATTGGTTCATGTGCCATGCCCCACGAAAACCCCTGAGATATTTCTTAGATAAACTTCATCAATGTCTTCTTCTTATGTTCTTCATTCAAAGTGGTCAGGGCTATAAGCACTGTTTTTTTCTTCTTGCCAAACAGATAATGCCCTTAAGAGGTAGTTATCGCTTTTAAGGTTTCTGATGATGTCTATCCATCCTAGCTGGTAGATTAACCTGAATATCAGAGAGAATGAGATTATGTGTAAATTCTTTTGACCACAAACCAGATCCACTTCTGTTTCTGGACTATTCATTTGCTGGATGGGATGTGACTTCCTGGCTCTTCAAGTAGAGTAGACATGCGAAGCGGCTCAGGGTCCATCTGCTTTTAAGGCTGTCTACAGTAAAAACAGAAGGGAAGGAGGAAGGAGGGAGCATTGCCACAGATTTGGACCACACTGAGTCATGCTACCTTCTAATGTTGTTCTATGTAGTCCATATTTCTCAGAGGAACATGCATTCGAGCCAAATAAAATAAACTTTAGTTCTCTATGTCAATGAGTAAAACTCAATCATTTTACATAATTATAATCTGAGACTTGGTAATGTGAAGAGACTTCTCAAAATGCACATATGCCAAGTGAATTGTAGAAAAAAATTCCTACAAATTGAAGGTCTCAACTTCATGAGTGAAAACAAAAAAATTAATGACCCAGTTACAAATGAGCATGTGAAATGAATAGATACTTCTCAGATGAAAAAAAAAATGATCATAAGTACGTGCAAAAATGCTTGACATGCTGACTATTCAAGAAATGCAATTTAAAGCAGCCCTGACATTCCACCTCACTCTAGAAAGAATGACTACCACCAAAAAATCAACTAATAACAAAAGCTGTTGAGGTGATGTGGAGAAAGGAATGCTTCTCCACGGCTGGTGGTACAACACATTAATACAATCATAATGGAAATCAGTACAGAGATACCCCAGAATATAAAAGTAGAAATTCCATTTGACCCTGCTGTTACCCTTCTTGGTATCTCTCCATATAGTTAAGACATCATACCACAGTGATGTCTGCACACTCATGTTTATCAATTCAGTTTTTAAATTAATTTTATTGAGAAACAAATAGCAATGAGAGAGTTTCAAAACAAATTACTTGGACAGTTTCAATATTTAATACATTGCATATAGTTGTCTTCATAGTGGTTATTCATAGTACAAAATGCAGACATGATATCATGTCCAAACACTATTAGTGCAAATCATTCTTTTCATTGAATTAAGAGAAAGTATCTGTGTATCTATCCTATTTTGTATATACAGATACAAAATGGTCATTCATTTGTACCCCCTTTTTTGTTTAGTTTTGTCGGAGATAGGTATCTCATTGCCATTTAAATATTGTAGGTATACCACAATTCATAATAGTTAAATTTTAGAAACAGCCTATATATACATCAATATATTGATGTATTATAAATGTGGTATTTCTGTATAATGGAACAATACTCTGCCATATAAAAAGATAAACTTGAATCATTTGTAGAAAATGTATGGAAATTGAGGCCATAATACTAAGCAAAATAACTTAGACACACAAGCTAAAATAATGCCTGGTTCATGATTTCTCTTAATTGAATATATATTCATTATATATATATATATATATATATCTTCTAAAATAAAATGAAAGACATATAATAGGGAAAAAAAGAGAAAAATAAAGGGTATTGGAATCCAGCAAGGATTATGTATCTAGACGTGTACTTTGAGTTAGTTCATAGTCTTGCATGTTCTATATGTTCTTCCCCCTTTTGATCTGGTTTTAGGCTGTGTATATGATGATTAACTTTATAAGGTCACATAAGATAAGTGAACATGATGCTGAAAAATCAAAAGGACCAGAGGGAATGGGGAAAAGAAGGGCATGGAAATGTGTTGTGTACGTGCGCCAATCCACTACAATGAATGTAATCCTTATGGACTAAAAACATGTTTTAATAAAAGTAAAAAAAGAAAAAAAAGAAAGAATAAAACAAATAATAAACTAAAACAAAAGAAAAAAGAAAAGAAAAATCAGAGTTAAAGAAATTCATGCTTTTGGCTGGCCAAATAGCTCGGCAGATTAAAGAGCCTACAAGGAGGCGTAGAGGCCGGGAGTCCGATCACCAGGCCTGCAGTGCTGGCCCCGCTCCCGGGGTGCACTGAGAGGGCGGTTGAAACTGGGCATGGTGGTGCGTGCCTGTAATTCCAGCACTTGGGAGGCTGTAAGCAGGCTGCAGTCGGACCTACATGGTGAGACCTTGTACCAAGTACATAAAAAAAAGAAATTTATGCTTTAAAATAATTTAAAATAATTCAAAATAACTTATTGAGTTTTTAATCAATGCTTTTGATGCTGTTTGCTACATTATAAGAATATATTTGTGTATATGTATATGTATGTGTATATGTATATGTACATGCATATGTATATGTGTAATACGCTTGTGTGTTTTTGTGTCTATGAGAGCACTTGAGGGATGTATAAACCATGTACGTAGTTCAAAGTACATAACTTAGGATTCCTAAAATCTATTTCCTTAATGTACCAGAATTACTAACTTCATATAATAACATTGGTCACTTTTCACTTCATAATTTTATTTGTAGAAATAATTAAGTTAGTGGGATTTGTGTGTGTGTGTGTGTGTGTATGCACGCACACTCACATGGTCTCACTATGCACCTCAAACTAGTAGTGATCCTCCTATTGTCAACCTCCTCAGCGCTGGGATTGCAGGTGCGGGCCACCGTTCCTGGACTCAGTCGTGGGCTCAGCGCACCCAAGGATGGCCTGCGTGGCATGTGGTGCCAGGAATTGATCTCTGAGCCCCGTGCTTGCTTAAGCAGGCACTTAGACCAGTGACCTATCTCGCCAATCCTTCAGTGGAATTTTTTATTCTTCACTTTTGCTCCTTTTTCTCACCTATAATTTTTCTGTAATTATTATTTGTTCATAGCTTTGAGAAAAGTGGCTATATGTTTTGGAGTTTTTTGGTTCTGTTTTGTATTTAGGACAGTCTCTATAGGATCTACAGGGTCTCACTACGTAGTTCACACTTATAATGAACTGCCTGTGTTCAGCCTACCAAAAGCTAGGATTATAGGTTCATGCCATCATGCTTCAATCTCAGTCCCTGGTTCAGCATGCCCCAGAGGAGGTGCCAGAACAGCATGGTGGGGCTCAAACCCTGGCCGATTCTTCTGCCTAAGCAGGCTCTTTAATCTGCTGAGTTATTTGGCCAGGCCTGTATGTAGATATTTTTGATAAAGCATAGAAGTCAACCAAAATGCAAATACTGTGTTCAGTGGATTTTGGTATCATCTGAAATGTGGTGGTGATATAGATCTGCCAAATTAAAATACTTACCAAATTATAATGATTTCATTTAAAAAAATTCCCAGGCAATTAGTACACATAAGAGAAATGCAAACACTGGAATGCACTCACAGCATGAAATATATGGTGTTTGCAATGAGCCTCTGTAAGTGTGTGCATAGCACCGTAGTGTGTGTGCACAGCCGATTTCTCTCGCTAAATGGTCAGTTACTTTTGCCAGGTCTCAAAGCATTAGAGGAAGCAACTTAAAAGCCAAATATTTCATTTCTTTTCAATTGTGTGGAGATTTTCCTACTGTCAGAAAAAAATATATTTATGTAACATATAAGAGGAATTGTTTGTTATGCAAAAGCAAAAGAAAAATGAGAAGGAATAGATCAGAAGAAGAGTGGGGACAAAAAGAAATAGGAGCAAAAAGGAGAAAGCAAAAGTGAATGACAACGAGAGAAGGAAGAAAAAGAAGAAAAGAAACAAGTGAAAAGGAAATACAAGAGGAAATATGAGAGCCCAAGAAATCAACTCTTGAACTTGGGCCTGAAGGCAGTAAAAACAGTAGAATTTAGTTTAAAGGTTGTAACATTCAGAATATGAAGGCCTGTCTTTGAGTGTTGCTTCCAAACTAGACTCTGTGTGATGCTGGAAAAATCAACTCTCTGTCTTGAACACCATCATTCACTTCTGCAAGATACAGATGATTATTCATGATCTTCCTAAGGTCTCCCTCAGCTACAGGTCCTTTACCTGACTTCCTCTTGTTCTTTGGGCTAAATCCCTAATCTAGCAGCTAAAGGTATGTCTCCTTCCCATTGCTACAAAAGAAGGAAGGAAACTTCTTTGTCCAGAGTCTGATCCTGGAATTGCAGGATCCATATTTTAAATCCAGATGATATAATAGAATAATTTTATGAATGAGAAAGTTAATTATATCAATTCAAAATAGTTAAAATATTACTCTTTTAAAGAGAGGTAGTAGAGTTTTAAATACCTAATTGAGATAGGAGAAAAGAACAAACTTTTTGCTTAGTTTGAGACATGAAGTTTGTGAGAAACAGAAACACAATACAATACAATACAGTACAATACAATACAATACAACACAACACAATACAATACAATGATGTTACCAAAGTGTGTTCCAAGGAACACTAGTTTTTTTTTTAATTTTTAAAATTTATTTGTGTGTGTGTGTGTGTGTGTGTGTGTGTGGCCAGCTCAACCCACCAGGGGGTGGAGCTGGGGGTGGAGCTGGCTGTCATGTGGTGCTGGGGGATTGAACCGCGGTCCCTATGCTTTGCCAAGCTTGCTCTAAGTAGGTGCTTTAGACCACTGAGCCATCTCACCAGCCCCAGCAACACTAGTTTAAAGGTAGATTTGTAAGTGTTTGGAAGGAAAAAAAAAATCCCTGCACTCAAATCTCCTGCAAATGGAGTTCAAAAATTTAAACAGTATTTTGTTTTCTTCAGGATTTCTTTGAAATGTCGTCACTCAATATGAGTTGCCAAACATGCATCATTAAGAGATGTAGAAAGTGTACCTGTTCACAATCTGCTTCCACCCGAGTACCTTATTATTCATCAGCCTTATTATGCCCAAAGTGAACTTACTTGGAGAAAATTTATATGACTTACGGCAAGTCACTTATCTCTTCATGTCATTTTCTTCTTTTGTACAAATGAGGGGGTTAGATTAGAAATCACCAATGTTCTTTCCAGGTATAAAATGGCACAGTTAAATAAAGACTAGAAAATATCATTAGTTGCATTTGATATAATAATGAGTCAGAACAAGACAGGGAACAGGATAATAAGTCTGCCAATTCATGTGGTACAGATGATCAATTCTGTGCAAGATTGGGAAGGCTTGCTATCAGTGTGGGCTCACACTGTTAGAACAGCCTGCGCTTCAAAGCAGAGAGGCGGCAGGAGGAGGGAGATTTTAAAAGACCGTCACTTTAAATACAGGTATAAAGAGATAATTTTAGTAACCATACATTTCTGGTGTACAGGGACAAAACAACTTGGATGAAGCAGGAATGGAAATATGTTCAAATCAGAGATGGAGGACGTGCTGCCTGGACAAAGTAGGCACATGATCTTAAGGGCAGTTGGAAGCAGGAATTCCGTCACCATCTGAATAGATACTTCTGTCTTCTATATAACCTGCTTTATATTTTCTTGTACATGTTTCTTTCTGCTAAATAATATGGGACATGCCCAGCAGTGGCCCTGAATTTCCTAGTCCTTCTCTGACTATCAGAGGAGGATTAGACTGCTTTTTTAGTTCTAGGACAGATACCCCTGGAGAATGGTTCCTGTAGGTCTGCTAGGCCCAGGGACATTTCAGTACTTGTGAGTTACATCCAGTTTCCTTACATTCATAAAGTATTTTCTTTTGGCTGAAAACCATTCCTGACTATTTAAATATGATACATTTTCAACATAAATTTGAAGTATTTCATTCTGTCACTTGGAGAAAACATTTTGACTAGGTATTTCTGGCTATCAACCCTAAAATTTGCATTGTACACAATTTTGCAGTTGAAGAGTTTTTGAAGATAGGGATTAACAATTGGTGTGTACTATCTCTCATGTAGCTGCAATTCATTGTTGGCCCTGGCTTTACTCATAGGAGATACCATGTTGGACATTTATGAACTCACAGAGAGCTGCTGACCAGAACATTGAACTCACCTGCAACAAGGCCTTTTTATGTCAGGTTGGCTGAGATGTGAGAGACAGCCTGTCAGAGCAGAGCTTTGGTGAATAAGAGTATGCCAGTAGATGAAAGTAGAAGCAACAAGCGTCCCCTGATCTCACATCACATGACAAGCAGTTCTACCTCTTATTGATGACAAGTGATCCATCACATTCAGTCCAAGTGGAGAAGAAGGCAGTGTATAATTCTTCCTCTTTTATGGAAACGTATTGTAAAAAGTTGGCCATATCTAGTGCATCATAGAAAAGTTTCTTAGGATTCACTAGACCATTGTTGATACTCAGGATATTAAAGTGCTGAAAATATCTGCATAGGAGTACGTGCTCATGTAGCATACATAAGTGACAGTACCTTGTTAATATAACTACAAAGAAGTACAGGGGCAATGTTATTCAGGCTCTCCATCATTACGTACAGAATTTTTGAGTTATAATGCTATACTAGGGGGCTGGGGAGATGGCTCAGTGGAATAAGTGCTTCTCTGGCAAATGTAAGGGCCTGAGTTCAATCCCTGGTTCAAAAAAAAAAAAAAGAGTGAAAGAATGCTATACTCCATTAGAGAAAAAATAGGAAATAAAGTCTACTTAACCTTGGTGGGTCAAAAATGGCAGAACTGAGATTTGCCCCCAAACCAGAAGAGTGAGTGAAGCATTTCATAATGGTGAAAACATCTTGCTTATGGGGAGATAAAATTTGTCTTCCCAGGGTGAATATAATTAAAAGAGATGGCAAAGGAACATGAAGAGGAGCTGCCTCTCCTCTCTGGCTGGCAGCAGTGATGGATCAAAGAGATGGGAACTGACACCTTCTGTCTCCGGGACACACAGAATCAAAATGTAGTCAATAAGATAGCATGTTCGCTCATGTGCATGACCTCTCCCTTATCAGAGGAGAAAGATGAAAACTGACAGCATTCCTCTCACTAATTCTCTACTGCTTCCCACCTTTCCTCTTGGCACAGGTAGAACAAGCTTTTGGGTCAAAAAGACTAGAAGTTTTTGTACCTATAACAACCGAATAAGATGCTTCTCTAAATGTATAACTAAAGATTTTGATACATTCATTTACTTAGACGCTTCCAAGTAAGAGATGACTAGAGGAGTTATTACATGGAAGAAGCAAAATGCCTTAGGATAGAAAACTTACAGGCACTGGACCAGAGATATAGGTAATTGGTACAGTGCCTGCTTGGTGAGAAAAAGGTTCTGAGTTTGATTCCTGGTTGAGAGAGAGGAAGTAGGGGGGAGTGAGGAAGGGGGGGAAGAGAGAGAGACACAGAGAGAGAGAGAGAGAGGAAGAAGAAGAAGGAGGAGGAAGAGGAGGATGAGGAGGATGACAAGGAGGAGCAGGAGGAGGACGAGGAGGAAGAAAAAGATGAAGAAGAAAGGAAAAGAAGGAAAGAAGAAAGAAATGAATAAATGAATGAACAAATGTACAAAAGGAAGAAAAGACTGAAAGAAAGAATAAAGAAAAAAAGAGAGGTAAAGCAAGCTTAGACACTCACAAGAATGATTTCATTGAAAAGATGTGATAACCCCCTCTCATTCAAGATACATTCCAAGATTCCCAGTGGATATATTATACTACAAAGGTATCAGACACTGTTTTGTCCTGTATGCTCATACCTAGCATATACTTTCTCCATTCTACTTGACAGTAGAACTCAACAGAATCTTTTGGGTGTATCTAAAATGCCAAAATTACTGCTTCTGGGTTTGACACTCCTTAAATAAAGTAAGGGTTACACGACCACAAGCACCATAGCACAGCAGTAGAGGGGCTTGGGGCTGATGCCTGCAGTAGCTACAGAGTAACTCCCAAGCAAAGGTGGCCTCTGTCCACTGTGAATGCCCTCGGAAAATGAGCCATTTATCTATCCCAGTGGGAGAAGAAATTGAGCTGCTAGACTTCACTATGTCACACAGAACTCTGCGATGTAAAGTTTATGAATATATTTGGAACATTCCATTTAGTGTTTCTCAAGTATAGTGAACCGAAAGGCTTCACTTTTTTTTCTTTGTGGATCATGATCCACTGAGGGTCAGGGAAATACTTAAAATTTATTTTTTTATTTTTTTATTTTTATTTATTTATTTATTTATTTATTTATTTATTTATTTTTGTGGAGCCAGGGATTGAACTCAGGCCCTTGAGCTTGCCAGGAAAGCAATTATTCAACTGTATTCAACTGGCCTATCTTTCTGGTCCTCTTCAGCATTTTATATTTACTCTAATGGCCTTGAATATTTTGGTTTCCATGTAATGGGTGCCTGCAATACAAAAGGCAAAAAAATAACATTTTAATCTTTGTTTATCTAATATAAGGACGTGATGACTTTATTAAACATATGATGCATGATTATTGTTAGAAGAATAAAATGAACTAAAGGTCTAAGCACTCTAATTAGGTACTTACAGTATGAAGCGCAGTCTACTTTTCTGGGGCTTATCTGTTCACTAACTAGCTGTTCAGCGTGTCTTTCATCATTTCTCCTTTGCGTACCACCATAAGAATGCAAAAGGAAACTGCACATGTATATCCTTTATTTTTGTATTTTTTTGAGGGAAGGGTCTACAGGGTGTTCAGGGTCTCACTACTAGATCTCATTCATAGTGATCCACCTGTTTACAGCCTCCCAAGAGCTGGGATTACAGGAGCATGCCAGCACACCCAGTCTCAATTGCTGTCTCAGCATGCGCCAGGGCAGAGCCAGCACAGCAGGCCTGGGGATCACACATGTGTATCCTAATACCTTATCTCGTGCTGCTCCAATGCTCAAGATATGAATGAGGCTAACTTAGGTAGGTGGTCAGAGAGATACCTCTGGGAAGAGCAATATTTGAACAGAGACCCAAAGAATGTGAGCAAATCAGCCGCATGATGATCTGGAGATAGATGTGAATAACATAGTTGTTATGATTTGTGTCTATTTGTCCCCCCAAGCCTCATGCAATCATGAGACAGACTTCTAGAGTTTGTGATTAACTCATGGTCCACTGGGATTATGAGTGTGACTGCTGCTAGGATTTTGGGTGTGAGTGCTATAGCCAGCCCGGAGCAGATAGCCTGAGTGCAACTTACGGGAGTCAGACTTACTCTCTGTAGCCATTGTTGCTGCTACTCCTCCCTTTTGCTCTCTTCCTTTGCCTCCACCATGAAAGCTTGCTCTGTGCCATATGCCACTGTGCCTTGGAACCAACTGAGCATGCCCTGAAAACTTCAGTAACTGAGCTAAATAAACATTTCCTTCCTTCATTTTGGGTGTTGGGTATTTGTCCCAGAAATGACAGAATAATTGAGACAATAATCCAGATACCAGGTAAAACCAGCATAGAGGAAACAGCTTAATTAAACAGAAAAATAGCTTGTGTGATTGAAGAATATTGAACAGAATGTAAAGCAATACAAGATCATATCAGAGATGAGAGGGTAGGGTAGAGACTGATCACAGAAAATCATGAAGTCTGTGTGAGGAGTTTGCAACTATTATGAATGGAATGGAAAATCATTTCCATTTGTTACCTGGCAAATTGATAAAGACTTTTGATAAATGGTAAAATCTCCAAATGGCAAGGGTATAGAAACACGACCTAATTGCCCAACAGTTGTGGATCTGTTAGGTAGATGAAAGGGTATGTTCCTGTTTAAATGATGCATGCCGCTTAAAACGATGCTGTGGAAGAACACTTCATGACATGGCAAACATTCACAAAAAGTTGTATGTGCTCAACAACCAGCTGTCAAGGCACATGCTGCTTGCTAAATACCAAATGGATTTGCAGTGAAGGAAATGTTAATAACTTTAAAATTTGCTGCTGTTTCCCCTTAGGAGGCACATTTCTCATTTTTTAAATACTTGTGTTTTTTTTTT
>NDGN011484922.1:0-20295 GCA_002564285.1 Tympanoctomys barrerae
AAACCTCAAATGAAATAGGTATATTTACATATTCAGGTTCTTAAAATACATTCTTGCTGGGTGACAATCTAATGTAGAGTTAGATGCTCTAACTCTTTGGGGAAGGGCCTTGGGAAACTGGGTGGAGTGTTGGAGGATGAGATTACGCCTCACACTCTCAAGATCGCCTGCATTTTTCCCCTCTCATCACCTGAGCACCCGCAGTGTGAGGAGTGCAGACTTCCATGGGTGTGGAGGAGTGTGAGCAGCACCTATGTCAGCCTAAACGTTTGAATGAGTGGCTGGACCTATGAGGGCCAGATGATGTTGCGCAAGAGGAGGGACTAGCCAGATGAGAGGGTGGTAGGCAGGTAGCTTCTGCTTACAGATGCAGCTTTCCCTGGGAGGACCCACACATTAGATATGTGGCTCTGGAATTCCAGTTAGAACTAGAGTGATCCTACTGCACATTTAACAGAGCACAGGCTCTGGGGGCCCACAGGTGGCCATAGCAGTGACTTCTCTGGACACAGGGCCAGGACCTCTTCATTGCATGGAAAGATTCTTGATTATGGCTGTAAACATGGGCCCAGGAACACTTCCCCAACATGAACAGTTGCAGAAGGTGATGGCATTGTCCATATTTGTAGACAAGAAACTGAAATTTCAGTGGAATGACTAACCTAACTTGACTAAGGAATGTGTAGAAGAGACTGTAGAGAGCCAGGAATGGATGACCTGGGTGCAGGGGTATGCCTGGGATGCCTGTTGCTCCCATATTGGCCAAGACATAGTCCTCCATGAGCCTCAGTTTCCTTTCTATTGGTTGATATTGCAGAGGCTTCCTAGAGGCTTTGTCATTCCAAGAGGCTGAGGGGAAATAGTTACATACAAGACTTGGATAAGGATGGGGAAGGCCCTGACTGTGGCTCAGACTAGCAGTCACTGAATCTCTTGACTCCAACCCCAGACCCTTCTCCTCCCTACCTCTCATGATGACATTGTCTGCTGGTGCACCTCAGAGGTGCACTGAAGTGTGGAATTAACTGCAGAAGGTTGGTTTTGAGCTCTCCATGATATTTGTGGGATTCCAGGTCAAAGTACAAATGCCTCAGTGCTTATACTGATTACATCAAGCCACACAATGTTAAGCAAAAGATGCTCTATTCCCAAATTTAAAATGAGATGTAGCCAGGACAAGATCCAATCATGGTGCTGGTCACTGATGCGCATCTGAGAAGGCAGACTGCTCCTCACTGCTGTGCTTGTGGTTGTGAGTGTGTGTACCCTGCCTACATGAAGTAGTTATGGGCCCAATCCAGAACAATTTAATGCAAATAAAACAGGTGGGGTTTGTGTAAGGTACTTTGCAAAAAGACTTATTTGATTTTAATGCATAGCCAGGAGTGATAAGCCTTTACCCACTGCCAAAGGGCCTTATTCTCTTAGGAAGCTCTTGACTCTCAGTATGTCAGATTCTAAAAACATTCCCCTCAGAATTTCAAAGTTTTGTTGTTTTCACATGTGCTTCCTAATAGCTTCCCCATTCCACTACTGCCAGACTCTGTGTCCTCTGCCCAGAGATCTGGATGTTGAGTTTTGGAGGGCTCTGTGCTCTGAGCGCCTTCCTCCATCCTGAGAGGCTGCCACTGGTGAGTATGAAGCTCATGGAGGACCTGGCTCTCCCAATTCAGGGGTTCCCATCAACTCCAAGAAGGAAAATATGTGAACTTGAAGGGATCTTGTTTGGTCTTTAGAGAAACTTAACAAGGTTTTCCAAATGTTTCCTGTTTCCTAGAGTCATTTTAGTATATAAACGGCCTTCTTCAAACACATGGAGCCTCAGTACTCTCAGATGTGGTATGGTCATTAGGCCTTACTCATTGCTTTTAGACTTTTTTTTTTTCAATTAATTGCTTTATTTTTTTTTTCATGGCCCTAAATTTATGACTTTAAGATTGAGAATAAACAAGACATACATCTTGTTTTAGTGGAGTTGGTTTTATGTGACAGAAGGGATGCAATTTCCCTATGTTCTGTTATCCTGTCTTTTCTTTAAGCTCTCAGCCCACTCTTAAAATAGCAGAGAAGGAAATATTCTTTTTTTCTTCTCCTTAGAGAAAAGAGAGCTATTATCTCTTACTCCTTCTGGCAGGGTCTTGGCTTGTTTATGTGCTTGGAACTTAAAGGGAATAGAAGTGTTCCTGGAGTTAGTGGGTCTTCCTCTTGGTAAAAATTGAATTGGGGTAGAGCTCCAAAAATTGTAGTTGTACAAGGTAAAGCTCATTGGCAACAAACTAGGAGAGCACGATGAAGTGCGTCCAAGGCTGTGACTCCTCGCAGTGTGGCCACTCAGGTACATGTATCTGAGCAGAGTTTGCACTCAACATTACTAATAGTACGGACAGGACAAATCCCAGTTAGCAAGGTGGGCAGTGGTGAGCACATGCTTTCCCTGCTGTGGAAAGGAGATTCAAGTTCCCAGTGGCAGTGACTTCAGTGCTTAGACCAAGCAAAGTCACCTTAGGCTCAGCATGCACGTCCGATGTCTTCTGCATTGTGGAATGGTGCTGGCTCTTTTGAACTTGTGAGGTACTTATTGCTTACTCTCCCAGGAGCCTCTGAAGAGCAACTGAAAAAGGAGTATAATGGTTGACATATCGTGTCAACTTGGATGGATTGCCTCTTGGTTCCAAACCCTGGGCCTTGAGGTCCTGCCAAGCTGGGTGAGGAGGGCTGGCCATAGTTGATGGAGGGGGCCCGTCCAAAGGGGTCAGCTCTAGGGCTAGGGCTAGGAGGTCCCGCCTCAGAGTGACTCAGCATAAAAAGGGCATATAAAGGAGTGGAGGAAGGATTCTGCATTCCACTTCTTCAGAGGAATTTCAGTCTTTGCAGTCAGCTTGGACTTCATCTCCTGGCTTCCAACACAGACTCTTTAGCCTGTATTTTGGACCCTTCAGCTTTCTGTCATAGATTCTTCAGGCTTCCCTTGCAGACTCATCAGCTGACTGATAGAGACTTACATGGAACACTGCCATGAGCTTCAGACCTTGGTCTCAGAGTTAGCTGGAAAGCAAGTTTATATGAAAAAGAACTTCAGAGGCAATTTATCAGGGCTGACATCTGCTGCTCAGCTTGTGAATTCTGGGTGGTGCTCACTCCCCTCAGCAGTGGTGTGTGGATGAGAAAGATGCTTACTCTGTTAAGACCTATTGTGCCTTGGCATGCCATATTCCATGTGAATATCTTTCCACAGATCTGGTTGGATGTTCATTTCCTTTCCTCCCTGGGTGAGGGGTTCCTGGTGTCTGGGCCTTTTCCATACTCTGCAGGCCTTACAAGTCCTAAAAATACAGTGGTAGTCCCATGCTCCATTCTTCTAGCTGTGTGGTTAGAGTGGCTGTGTGGTTTTCCTGCCAAAAATCCTGTCTCTGTTTGTCTATTTAACATTCAGCTACTTTCAAGCCAACCAATACAGGTTTTCTCTTCCAGAGTTAATTTAGACTCTACCCTAAAGTGGCAACCTTCACTCCTATCTGACCTGGCCACTCCTTGTTAAACCATTAGTAGATCAGATTCCTGGATTTCTCCACTTACACATGAGCAGGTCATTATTCTTGGCCTCATGTTTTGTGCTTGTCTCCGAGGGAGCTTTCAGCAGTTTCCCAGCCTTGGGCATGCAGTATCAGACTCCCCATTGGTGCCCACAACCATAAGTAGGGGGATTTATGTTCTTTACTTGGTCTTTACCTCTCCTCTGAGTTACGGCTTAGAAAGTGCCTCCAAGTTGAAAGTTAAGGAGGATGTGAATTCACCACATGTGTGTCACCTCTTCCAAACTGTTTTCCGACATCTAAGAGTACCCGCTCCATACGCAGTAAATCCAGAACCTGCAACACTTTCATGCCTGAACTGGAAGTCAGTCATCTTTTAACTTTAAAAATGCATTTCAACTTATGAGTTCATCTTTTCTTTTCTTTTCGCTTTCTTTCTTTCTTTCTTTCTTTCTTTCTTTCTTCTTTTTTTTGACAGGGTCTTGTTATACAACTTGGGCTGAACTTGTGCTCACTTTTGTCACTCCTGGGCCAGTCTCAAACTTATGTGATCCTCCTATCTCAACCTCCCAAATGCTGGGATTACAGAGGTATGTCACCAGGCCCAGTTCCAGGGCCAGAACATCGTGGTACCTGGGGATCTGGGGCCAGCATGGTGTGCAGGTCCGGGGTTTGAACTCAAAACTTGTGCTTGCCACGTAAGTACTTATGCTTCTGAGCTATCTCCCCAGCCCCTGTGAGCTCATCTTTTGATACTGTTTATTTAATTTTACTACTCTAACTGTACTTGTGTTTTTGTGACAAAACAATTTATCTTGGAATTATTTTAGGCATTTGTTGATAGTTGAAAACTTGAATAGGATGTCGGGTATGGTAGCAAGGTCTATAGTTCCAGCCCTCAGGAGGCTGAGGCAGGAGGATTGCTTCATGTTCAAGGCCAGCCTGGGCTATACAGTTAGTTCAGAGGCAGCCTGAATTATATAACTATACAGGGAGACCATGTCTTCAAAACAAAACAAAACAAGACATCCCCAAAACTTAAATAGGAATAATTATTATGTCTACTATGGTTTGGGGCTTTTGCAAAAGGAACAGCACAATGCAGGATGCATTTCATAATAGTATTTTATAATCACTCAAGGAATCATATGCAAGAGTGCAGGAAATCTGTCCATACACTAAAGACCCAAGAATCCATCTGAGGGCCTGGATCTTTATATCCTGCATGAATCCAGCTAAAAATCTAGAGCCCATAACCATACCTTTCACTAGTCCACCTGGAGGCCTAGAGCCCATGACAATGTCTCATGCAGGCCTACTTCATGGATTCATGCTGGGAAGGCCCCAAGGTCAGTTGTGGAAACTAGAAAGTCTATGTTAGCAGGATGAAGGATCTATGCTAGCAGGCTGAGGGATTTTAAATGGAGCTAGGAAGCAACACTCAAGGTAAAAAATGGAGCTCCCCCCAAAAGGACCACCACCATCTCAGCGACAGTGAGGTCCTGAGCATCTACAGTGATGAGGAAAGCTGAGTTCCCATCAGGAAAGCCAATGGGACAAGCTTCTCCAGGAGACTGAGAAGTGCACCATCTTCTTCTCTGGAGCCAGGAAGCAGTGCTCAAGATGAAGACTAGAGCTCCCCACAAATGAACCACAACCATTCTCAGCAACAACGAGGTTCTGAACTCCTCCAGTGACAAGAACAGCCAGATTCATCTGGAAAGCCAACATGACAAGGTCCTCCAGGAGAATAGCCCTAGAGAACCAGCAGGTTGTAACAGCTTCTCCAAACAGTATCCCTAACAGCCTCTAAACAGTTTCTCCTAATCTGCCTCTTACACTGCTGGAAATAATCCTTAGGAGAGCCTCCAACACCCAGCACCACACTAGTTCAATTCAACTGGGTATAATGACTTGATCACCCATTAATAATCCACTACAATGACTTTCTGCATGTCTATCTTGTGGGGCAGATAGTCTTTGGCTCTTGATACTACTTGGTTGATCAGCATGGTAAATTTTCCTTAAGCTACACTACTTGAAATATTTTGGAATCTGAAGGACTGAAGTGCTATAATGCACTGTTACACAGTCATAGAGTAGGTTAATTATGACTTAACCCAACTGGGTTCAGAATAGGAGCAGATAATCAGCAATTAATTTCTGAGTGAATTTGTGATGGGGAATATAACTTCAAAATTGTTAGATGTCAGATGTGCTAAGTTCATGGTCTCTCAACAAGGTACGAAGTTGAGAATCAAAGGAGGAAGTCAGGAAACTGTTAATACAAATAAGGAGGAGATTGGATTTCCCCTGGAAAGCTCTTGGATTTCCAGACAGGTCATGAGTGGGTTATCACTGAGGTCTTTGTTAGGGGTAGTTTATGCAGCAGTGTTGACATGGGTACAACATAGTCAAACTACAGTGGATCTATAGGATTATAAGTACAGTCATTTAGCTGATATTGCCCAATAGAGAAATGAGTCATGTAGCATGAGTACATGACAAGAACAAAAACGTTTCAGGGGAGGGATGAGAGGATGCATCTATGCTTTTCTGGGCTAACTGGACCAGGTGGTGCTAGTTACAGTGTAGTCCCAAATTCCTGTTTATCTCCAGAGGGGCACATGACCTCATCTTGTGACCTTGCTCTCTTCAGATCCACTGACAGCCACAGTCTTGATGAGTCTTGGCCTCTGTGCTGACTTCCTCGAGGTCTCATCCCTCTCTAACTGCATCTTACTTTCTAAATTAGGTTTTATAATAAATTATCATGGATGTGTGGGTCCCTATTGAGAACTGGGTATGTTCTCTAGCAACACATATCCAATAATATGGGGAACAGAATTTAAGAACTGTCACCAATTGCACAACTGGAACTTCTATGTGACGACATAGACTAAGCTCCTGGGTATTGGGAATCTTCAGTTCTCTCTCCAGGTCTCTCTTGAGTCAATGGACATGATTGCTAATGGCACTGGGGCTGTAAACAGAATGGCACAGAAGACACGTGGGGCATGTGAGTAGGAAATGTCTATCTAAGGAGCATCTGTGCTAAAGGAGGAGGAAAAGGACAGGAAGGACATCGCACTAGTAGAAAATGAAATGAACCATATAAACACATTCTGAGAAGTATTGAAAGTGAGTTTCATTGAGATAAAAGGTTTTGTGGAGAAAGACAAGGAGAGTAGGGAGAGGGAAGGAGGGACAAAAGGAAAGGAAGAGGGAGAGGGAGAGGGAGAGGGAGACTGAAACATCAGGAGAAAAATGTGCAAAATTTTGGAATGTGTGCATTTCTATCTCCTAAAATGAGAGAATACAAGAATAAACCAACAAACTAAATGTTGACCTTCAAGTCTTATACCTTTAGTTTCCTTAGTAATAGAATTTATTCTCCTGTTTCCTAATGTAATTAAAATGAGAAAAGATAAATCCAAGTAAAGAAAACAATAATTAGAATTAGCACATATGTAATCTATGTAGTCCACCGTAAGTGAAATTTCAGGAAGAATTTTAAGTACCTTTGTGCCTCAAAAACTAAGAGGTAAAGCATTTCTAAAAGTTTGTTTTCTTTCAAAAAAAATTTATCAATATGTTGTAAAGTAGTACTTCTGGAACATTAATGTGTTTATGAATCACTTTCTTTCTCTGGATGTAAGTTGTGGTTTAGAAAATCTTTTTTGACTTTAGAAATTCTGTGTGTATAGCACACTCTGCGGTAGTGCTGATCTTGCTGATGTGGGACCACAGTTTGAAAAATAGGGTATTCACTCTCTTTGGAGGTTTTGGAAGCTAGGAATCTGATGGTTTCCACCAATGGCTTAGTAAGTGGAAATTGTTATGTCACTGTTATGGCTTGGATCTTACATGTCTCCAAAGGCCCAGGTGCTAAGCCTGTGATTGACAGCCTACTGGTGCTATTAGAAAAGTGTGGAGCCTTTAGAAGACAGGGCCAAGTGGAAGGAAGTTCTGTCACTGGGGGTGTGGCCTCAAAGGGTATATTGGGAATCTGGTCTCTTCCTCTCTCCTAGCTGCCACAGGTTTCTGCCTTGATGCACTATGCTAACCCCAACTCAAAAAACAGGGCCAAATGACCATGAACTGGAACTTACGAAATCATGAGCTGCAACAAATCTTTTTTCAAGTTTATTCTCTTATTTGGTTATGACCATCAAAAGTTGACTAATACACTGAATTGTACTATATTCTCTTATTTACTTAAGCACATGTGCTGAACCTGGAAAAGGTGATGCTGTGTTTCACTCTTCTGGTACTCTTCGATTCTATCAGTCCAGGGCTTGGGCTCCCCCAGAACCCACAGAAGGACATGGAGTCAACAGAATGCATCGTTCTTCATTATCTGTTCAGCACTCTACTGAGATGGCATTTAGTACTTTCCTCATTGCTGGGACAAAATACCCGCACCCTCAAGTTAAGGGAGGAAAGATTTAATTCACTCACAGTTTTTAGGGAGTTCAGTGCTTAAGCAGCTGGCTCTAAGGAGGGATAGCACATGGCAGAGGAGCAACAGTTCATGGGGTGGAAGACAGCAAAAGCAACAAGTAAGAAAAAAGCAGGAGACAAATATCCTTCTGCCCCTTCTTATATCGTGTTCAGTCTACCAGGATTAGGGCAATCCAATTGCCAATCCAATTTGTGGGCTGATCCAGCCATGACCCACCCTTAATCCCAGTACTCTCAATCCCAGCATTACACTATAAATCAGTCACATACTCTAGATCCAGCCACCTCTGAAAAAGTCCTCTGAGCACATGAGGGCTTGGTGGGGGGGGCAGCTAGACACAAGCCATAAAAGATGGAGAGATAGTTATGTGTCCTGTGTGAAGGAGACTTAAGGTTGACATTACTATTGTTTTAATAATGAGAATATCTACACTTTTGGGGTAGCAAACACTTTATGCTTTTTTGAGAAAGCATCCTAAATGTATCATTCTTGTGAGGTCTTCATGGGTTTCTTTTGCAGAAGAGAGATGGCTGCATGAGTCATGGCAGGGCACATTAATCCACACAGAGGGAAAGAACTCAGCACACCTTCCATGTTGGGAATGGCTTTCTTTCAGAGAGCTGGAATTTAGCTAAGCTTAGCTTTCTGCTAGAACTCCAGGAGAGAGTTGAAAATGCTTGCCCAGTCTAGTGACTGGTATGTCTCCGGGGATTTGCAGCCATGTGTCATCCTTCTTTACACCTCTTCTTCCTCTTGATCTTATCATTAGGTGGGCTATTTAGCTTGCTTAGCTTAGCTACCACATCTTAACCTAACATTCAAGGAAGGTTGAAGTACTGTGCACTGGCTTTAAAAGCTTCCCAGGCAAGCAGCAGAATAAAGAAACAGAAACAAAACAACATGAAAACAACAACAACAACAAAACAAGGGGACACCTGGGAAAAAGTAACATTGAATTCTCACTGTGAATGGGATTCTCACTGAAGTAAAACCCCAGATAAAGGTGGGTGTGGTGGCACACACCTGTGATTCCAGAACTGAGGAGGCTGAGGCAGAAGGTTTGCTGTGAGTTTGAGGCTGGCCTTGGTTACGTAGTAAATTCAAGGCCAGCCTGAATTACATGGCAAGACTCTGACTCAAACAAACAAACAAACAAACATAAAAACTCAAAAAACCTCCCCAAACAACAACAAAAACCCCAGGTTATTTTATGTGGTGATGTCCTGTGAAACCTGGAGATGAGCCTGCATTTGTAAGGGAACTGGCAAGTGGTGGGATGGAAAAGGCAGGGCTCAAAGGCAGGAAGGCTGCTGCGAGCAAAGGAGGATCTCACGGACTGTCTTCCCAGAGTGTGCGTCCCGAAGCCTGAAGGAGGGGTGGACATCTCAGACAAATAATCCTTCATGCTTCTCACTCGTGGCTTATGAATAAACCCAAAGAAACATGGGAAGCAAATTAGAAGGGAGACATCTTGTTTGCCTCCCAGGGTGGTCCTGTGGCTAACATAGATTAGGAAAAGGAAGTGCTGGGAGAAGAACTGACTCTCCAATTTACTGTGTGGGATGTGACAGCCCTGGGTCTCCCAAGACTCCTGTCTCTGTCAAGTCTCCCGCTGGTCCTCCCTAGAACATTGGAATGAGCTGCAGGCAGCACACAGCTGTGGCTTGTAGTTCATCTGTGTGTCATATGATTTTATCTTTATTTATTTATTGAGGTTTTTCTTCCCCTTCATAATTTCTTCTTTGCCTCCTGGATGTTTCCTCTTCCAATCAGACCTCAGGGCATCTGAGCTTGAATATAGGTTATTACAAGCAGGAGGTGGAAAATTTAGTTCCTTGGCTTTGGAGGTTCAACAACTTGTTTTGATTTCTAAGTACATAGCCTTTTGGGTAACAAATTTTGAGCATGAAAGGTCAGCTGGGAGGATTTTTTCCAATAAAAGTCAGTTATTCTTGTTATCTCCAACTCCACAAGGCGAAAGTTTCCAAGGATGCTTGGTGGAGGAGTTCAGGCTGTCGTGAGGGTCAGTGCTCCTGTGAGGCCTTCCCAGGCAGCTGAATCCTTCTGAGGGAGGGAAAATTTGAGCTCAGAGAGGATAGGAGCTGTATTCTCTGTCTATACTTTCTTTAAAAACTTTTTTCTTTGAATTTTATGAAAAAAATTCATAACCAAATAATGAGAGAACAACAGTAGTTTTTATACTGTTTCGTTATCTTCAAAGTAGTTTACTTCCCCCCCCCCCCAGTACTGGGGCTTGAACTCAGGACCCTGTACTTGCCAGGCAAAAAGTAGTTTACTTTGAAGTAAGGACAGAAATCAAAAAGATTCTTACAAAAAAGAAAGAAATAGTAACACAAACTTTCTTTTCAACAAACTAAGATAAGCTATTAGTGTAAATGAAACAAATTAGCATATATATTGACTATTTTTAAAATGATGGAATTTTTACAACTTGGGACATATGTAAACTTGTTCTTAATTTCTACTTATCTCTGTTTTGCTTGGTTCTTTACTTGTGTACATATATTTATAGTGTTTCTTATTCTTGTTTTGTTCCATTTAATATGATATTGGCAGAGGTTTGGTCATAAATGGGTTCTATTGTGTGAGATAAAGATCTTTATGCCTATCTTCAGTTTTTTAAAATCATAAATCTATTTATAGTTTTTAGTTCCTTCTAATAGTGTCAAAATATAATTTTTAACAAGTTAAAGACATGGCTGTGTGAATACATGGTGAGTGTGTCACAAAATTAATTTAACTCATTGATTAAGGAGTCAGATGGATGGTAAAGCTAGCAGAAGGGGAAACAGAAAGGGCTGGGGTTGTGGCTCAGGGGTGCAGTTCTTGTCTTGCATACACGAGGACATAGGTTTGATCTCCAGTGCCACATACAGAAAAAGATTAACCAAACATAAGAAAGTGACATATAACAAAGTTCTGCGGGATAAAAAAGTTGTAAGTTTTCTGACTAATAGTAATTAGCAGCCTGTTGTTCTTTTTCTAAGAAGAGTCTGGGCCTTCATTAATAGCAGTGAGTCAAACACAGTGGCTTCCCCTTCTAAAGCATGAACTTAAATTGAAAAATGATATTTTCCCTGGAAGATGAAAATTGGCTTTTTGTGAGTGACTAAAAACATTACAATGTTTTGTGAGTCTTGAAAGCACAACACTACCTGGAAAATGCAATTCCTGTTTGTTGTATTTTATTGAGGTAAGTTAAATAAATTAACCAATGAATTCTTTTGCCTTAAAGAGTTTCCCACCAGTGGTAAATGTATGTAATGTAAAATGCAAGCTGTGTAGCCATCACCATCACCTATCTCTACAACTGTTCATAGTGAAACTCTGAAACTCTGGAGCCATTGAACAACTTTTAATTCTTCCCACCCTCAGTCCCAGACAACCACTGTTCAGTCTCCCCCATGACTCTGGCCATCATCAGTACCTGCAAAGTGAAATCATGCAGAACTTGTTTTTCTGTGACAGCATCATTGATCTTAGTGCAATATCTTCAAGGTTCGTCTGTATTGCAGCTTGGGTCAGAATTATTGAGTGAGGCAGCATGGTATTTTATTCTGGAGACACTCATTTTGCTTGTCCATCATCTATCAGTGAACACTTGGGTTGCCTTCTTTTTTTTTTTTTTTTTGAGGAGCTAGGGATTGAACTCAGGCCCTGGCACTTGCCAGGGAAGCACTTATTATACTGAGCTATTTCCCTGGCCCACTGGGTTGCTTTATTATGGTAGTTATTGTGCTTGATGTCTGTGTGAATAGGGGGAATTGAATTGATTATTAATTAATCAGCATAAATTAATGCATTAAAATTAATTTGGAATGTAAATTGGAGGGCACCAATGAAAATATAATTGAGAAATATTTTCATACAGCATCAGGTACTCCTGAGAGGTATTTTTTGGTAATGGTCTGCTACTGATTTTATTTTTAAAGAATACAAAATAGTGGTAGAAAAAACAAACAGCATTAGAAGTGATACAATATTTCTCTAAATAAAGTAATAGGAATTCAACCGTGGTTGTGATATTTCATGTTATCTTCAAATTAGTTATTGAGATTACCAGATCTAAACATGCAAGACTGGTTTAAAGAAAAAACAAAACGAACAATAAGAAAAAGTTATGATAAATTCAAAAGAAAGAAAAAGAAAATAATAAAAAGAAAAAAATCTTTAACAGCTCCTTCAAAAGTCCAACAGAAATTGGCTCTACAATTATCCAGAACATTCTGCATATATGCATAAATATATCTTTTTCTCTTTTTTCTTTTTAAAGAATACAAAATAGTGATAGAAAAAAGCATTAGAAACAATATAAGATTTCACTAAGCAAAGTAATTGGAATTCAACAATGGTTGCTGTATTACATGATGCTATCTTCAAATTAGTTATTCAGATTACCAGATATAAACGTGTAAGATTCGCTTAGAGAAAAAAACAAAAGCAAAATAAACCAATAATAAAGAAGTTATAAGAAATTAAAAAGAGGAAAAAATCAGAGTAAAAAGTTTTTTAAGTATTAACTCCTCCTTTCAAAAAACCAGCAGAAATCGAAAAATAGTTATCCAAACCATTCAGCATATATACCAAAATAACTTTTTCCCTTCTTTCTTTTGTTCTTTTTCTCATCCCAGTTTTTCCCTCTCATTGAAGAATTTCTTTTCCTTTCACAGTATCTGTTGCACCTTTTAGATCTTCCTTATTCTTTCAGAGTCTCACATTAATGAGATAATGCAATGTTTGCACATGTGAATCTGATTTATTTGACTTACCAATATAGTCTCTAGATGCATCTATTTATCTACAAAAGCCTTAAATTTATCATTTTTAAAGCTGAATAATACTCCATTGTATAAAAATATCATAGCTTTTTTATCCATTTCTCAGTTAATGGGCATTGGGTTGTTTCTATGATTTAGGTATGGCAAATTGTGCTACTATAAACATGGCCGCACATATAACACTGTGGTATGATGATTCCAGTTCTTCTGGAAAAATATCTAGAATGGGAATAGCTGACTTGAATAGGACCTCCAATCCTAGCTTTTTGAGGAATTTCTATACTTATTTCCATAATGGTTGTACCAGCCTGCGCTCCCACCAACAGTGAGGAGTTCTTTTTTCCCCACAGCATCTCCAGCATTTGTTATTGGTTGACTTCTTGGTGATAGCCATTGTTTCTGGCATAATATGGTATCTTAGTGTTGTTTAACTTGCATCTCTTGAATGACCAATGATGTTGGATATTTTTTCATGTATTTATTTGCTATTTGTATCTCTTCATTTGTGAAGTGTATATTCATCTCAGATGCGCATTTTTGGATTGGGCCCTTGAATTTTGGAGCCTAATTTTTAAAGGTTTTTTTTCTTAAACGTATTTAGTATAGGGCCTACACGGTCTAACTACACAAGTTGGACTCATAGTAATTCTCCTGTTTTCAGCCTCCCAAGCGCTGGGACTACAGGTGCATGCCACCACACTCAGTCTTAGGTGGAGCCAGCACAGCATGTTTGGTTAAATTCTTTGTATGTTCTAAATAGGAGTTCTTTGTCTGAAGGACAACCCATTATACTTTTTCCCCCAATTGCTGGGTTTTCTTTTTATTCTGTTGATGATTTCTTTTGATGTGCAGAAACTTTTCAAAAAGATGAGAACCCAACTGTTTATTCTTTGAAGTATTTCCTGTTCAGTATGATTTTTGTTCATGAACACTCTACCTATCCCTATGTCCTTAAAGTTTCTACCTACTTTCTCTTCCAGAAGATTTAGTGTTTCAGTTTTAGTATTTAAATGTTTGATCTATTTTGACTGCAGTTTTGTGCATGGTGATAGACATGAATCTATTTTAAGCCTTTGGCATATGGAAAGCCATTTTTCCCCCCAGAACCATTTATTAAAGGAACAATATTTCTTCCAGTGAATATGTTTGGCTTCATCTGTCAAGATAACATGGCTGATGTGCTTGTAGTTTTGTCTGCATCTTGTAATCTGTTCCATTGATAGTCAAGTCTGTCTTTTTGCCAGTACCATGGTTATTTTAGTATAATTTCAAGTCAGGGATTGTGATGCCTCCTGCTTTCCTTTGTTACCCAGGATTGCTTTTGCTATTCTATGTCTCTTCTGGTTTGAGATGAATTTTAGGAATGTTTTTTCTAGCTCTGTAAGGTACGTCGATGGTATTTTAATAAGGATTGCATTAAATCTGTATAACAATTTTGGCAGTATGGCCATTTTCACAATGTTTGTTCTTCCTATCCAGAAGCAAGGGATGTCTTTTCATTTTCTGAAATCTTCTTCCATCTCTTTTTTCAGAGTAATATAATTTTCACCTTATAAACCTTTTACTTCCTTTGTGAGATTGATTTCATTTTCATTTTCATTTTTTTTTTGTGGAACCAGGGATTGAACTCAGGCCCTTCCACTTGCTAGGCAAGTGCCTATTCTACTGAGCTATTTCTTCAGCTCTGTGAGATTGATTTCTAAGTAATTCATTTTTTTGTGTCATTGTGAAAGGTGTGGTTTTCATAATTTCTCTCTTGATGCATTCATTGTTTGTGGATTAAAATGTTATTTTTTTGAGTGTTGACTTTGTATCCTGCTGTATTACTGTATTTGGTTATTAAATCTACATGTCTCTGTACAGTTTTTGTGGTCTTCTATGTACAGTATCATATCTGCAAATAATGATAGTTTCACTTCTTCCTTTTCAATCATTATTTCTTTTATTTCTTTCTCTTGCCTAATTGCTCTGGCAAATGTTTTCAGAACTATCTTAAACAGGAGTGGTAACAGTGGTGACAATTAGTTATCTTGTCTGCAAGTGATTTTTTAAAAAATATTTATTTATTTATATATTTTTTTTGGCAGAACTGGGGGTTGAACTCAGGACTTTGTGCTTGTCAGGCAAGCACTCATTCTACTGAGCCAAATTCTACTGAGTTGGCCCCTCTGCAACTGATTTTAAAAAACATGCAGCCATATTTTGTCTTCTTTATAAGTTTTGGATAAGTTTTCTTTAACTAAGAGAAAAATATAGAGTACCACTAACTGTGTGGAACATCTAGTTGGAGGGGGCTGAGGCATTTATCTTCAGAAAGCCCTAATAAAAGGCACCAGAAAATTATTTGCTGACAGATAATGGAATTCAGTATTTAGCTGAGTGACAAGTACCCAAGGTGACCCAAAAAATGGAGATTCAGGGTCAGCAATCACACCTGTTACAACAGATGCCAGAGCAGACAAAGACTTCACATGCTAGCCACACACGGGGCCACATGGGGCATCCATACATGCTCTTGGGTTGTACCTTTATCCTTGGAGATAGCGGTAGAGAGGTTCTTAATTGAATTGCATTATGCTTCCACCAGCATGCACAATGGGGCATAACAAAATTGTTGTTATAACAAAATCCCTAAGATGAGTGATTTATAAAGAGAAGATAGTTTGTTTTGGTCTACAGTTCTGGAGGGCCAAAAATGTATCACTAGCATCTGTTTGGTGTCTACTTCCAACATTCACTTATGGCGCAAAGCAGAAGGTGAGTTGATACATGTGTGCCAGTGGGAGACAGAGAGGCTGACCCCTTCTAGAAGATCATTCTTATAGAGACTGACTGAGGCTCCAAAGATCTAACTCATTCTCCTGAGCCCTGACCCATGCTCTCAATACCTGCTTCCATTCCTGAGAGAGGGTCCCCATGTTCTAGTCCTTCCTCTCTAGTCTCAACCTGCTTAAGAGGTTCTACTACCTCAACATTGTTTCTTTGGAGAACAAGTTGTAGCAGGTACACTTTTGAGGGGCAAAACTGACCTAAACCTTAGTAGAAACTGATGTTAGAAATTAAGCCCAGATAACAGGAAATATAACACATCATCTTTCTTATACTCCCATATCTGTGGCATGAAATTTTACCTACTTATGTGTGAGGTAAAGAAAAGGAAAATACAACAGTGTGGAGGAACAGGACACTGGATCCCATAGGCTTCTTTAGAACTGGGAGCTGCGGCAGAGCTGGCTGTGGAAGAGCACTCCTGGGCTGGTGAGCTTTCCATACATGGGTTAGGATGTAGGTGCACAGGAATTGTTCCTGTCTCCCATCAAAAGGCAAAACCAGATTGAACTGGCAGCAATGGTAGCCTTTCTCCAGAATGTTCTGCTGGTTGACTTTTCCCCTATGTGAAAAGGGGAGTTGTAAGATGCTCACGGCTGGGAGAACCAGCCAGCAGCACTGTGAACGCAAGCTCCATGAATAATGCTGGTGAGAGTTCACTGAGAAACAAGGCATTGAGTCCTGTGAGCTGAGTTCAAGTGCTCTGAAGAAATCAGCATGATGGCCCAGGGCTAGTTTTGTCTGCAACTATTCTTAGCTTTGAGCCCATAGGAAGTTCCATGAACACACTTGTCCTACCAAAGTATAACATTGAGAAGTAAAAAACTAGACTCATAGAAACAGAATGTATTTGTGTTAGAGATTTATTCAACTCAGTAATAGGCAAACCTGTATGATGGAAAAGCTGATTTAAGGAGAATTTGAGGAACTTAGTATTTTAAAAGCATTTAAAAATATATTAGAATAAATTACTAGGTTATATGCTGAAGTCATTAATGACTACAGGGCAAATAAAGCCAAAGCCTTAGGAATTCTTTCATGTATCAGAAATCATTTGCATTTTTCCTGGTCAGAAATCTATATGCTATGAAATTGTATAGGTTCTAATTATATACCAGGTGGCAAAGCCAACCCAAGTATCTCCTCCTAGTTCTATAGTCTTTGGGCAGGCTGTTACAGCTTGGATATTGGTGTCCTCCAAAGGTGCATCATTCAAGGTTTGTCCTCTAGCCTAAGGTGTTACTGGGAGGTGGTGGCACCTTTAGGAGGTGCAGCCCAGTGGCAGTTAGACCACTAGGAGAATGCTCTTGAAGGGGATATTGGGCTACTGGGACCCTGACATCTTTCTGTCTCTCTTGTTTGCTTCCTGTCAGCCATGAGGTAAGTAGCCTCTTCTGTGTCCTCCCAGCATGATTTATGCTGCCACCATAGCCCCAAACCACAGGCCCCATAGATGATGGACTGAAACTTCTGAAACTGTAATCTGAAATAAACTTTTCTTCCCTGTTATTTATTTTATGCATTTTGTCACATTACTGAAAAAAATGACTATCACATGTGGTATTAAGCCATGCTTATTGAAACGACCTGATTTCTTCCTTTATCTTAATTTTAGGAAAAATGTACATTTGCTCTTTGAAAGACTGGTGACAGTGTCCAGAGCTTTTCTAAGAGCTATAAATCCTGTCAAATTAGTGCCGTGGGGGACATGATTATACACATATGTACCATAATTAAGGGAAATACATAGCACATTGTGCAGCACCTTTGGCTGGAGGTGGGGAGAACCCAGCTAAGAAGTGCAGAAAATTAACAGCTTTATATGTCACTGATCTTAATGTGATTATTTCTTTGGACTTAAACCAGGATTTTGGCTGAGTGCAGGTGTAAAAGGAAAACAGAGCAAAGAAAGCTGACTATTTGAGTTTTATTTTAGCTATTAACCAATGGATGACTTGAACAAGTCAGATGAGATCTCTACAGGTGGTAGCTTGTCTCCAAAGTCAGCCCGACCCTCATTATGTGAGCTGCACCAACATTTGACCAATGGAATGTGGGATAAATGATGTTGTCTAAGGAGGCCTGAATCAAAAGTTCTTTGGAAGCTAGAAAGCATGGAAGGTATTGACTATGTGCCAGAGAGCGAAGCCACACAAAAGAGTCCCGAAGGATAAGGGGCCACAGGGACAGGGAGGCCCAGAGGAGGAGTGCTGAGTTTCTCACACTGCAATAAAGATGGCAGCATTCATGTTTCAGCATCAGAGGGCACCAAGCCCATCCATCATTCGATGGAAGCCACACCAAAGCCCCAAGTCAATGCAATAGAACTGCTCAGAAGAACTGAAAGAGGATAGAGCTGTTGTACTATTGAATTCTCTATTCTACTAAGTCTGCAGTTTTTATAGATCATGAAGATGCTGCCCCTAGAAATGACTTCCATGATTCTTTCCCAGGCTGACAGTTCTTTGACTCTCCAATCTGACGGGGTTATATGGGATGTAAGCCTAATGAGCAGAACTTCGTTTTATAATGACATACACTCGACCTTCACTTGAGCAAGGAAAGTTTTTTGTTGCATTTAAAACATGTAGTAACACCACTGTGGAAGAAGAAAACACAACTCTTAGGAAACCAGATGTTTTCCTATATTCAAAAAGAAAATTTTAGTTTAGGTATAAAGTGACATAGACCTTCCAGTCACCTCTTACCTGCTCACGTTTCTTGGCTTTACATTTCCTTTTCACCTGGACTTTGTTCAGACTGCCTTGCAGAGGCCTCACCTTCAGCCCTTTCTGAAGTGGCCCCTGTCCCTGTGGGCCCCTCATCAGGCTGCCTTTTGCTCCATAGCTGCTCTCTCTGCACTCTGCACCTCTTTTTCCTCATTCTGGATGGTTGGCTTCCGAGGGCAGGTATTTCATCTTTCCAGTCAAGCTGTATCTCTGGCCCTGAGGACATTGTTTGGGATACATCCACCACTCTAGGAATATGTGTTGAGTGCATGACTTTCTTTTCCAATATAGAAAAAAAAAGACTAGAAATATTAAGAATCCTGGGGATCCCAAGAAGACAGCCTTATGAGGCCCCAAAGGAAAAAGGCTTGTGCTTGCACTTGCAAACACTAACATTGAGGTGATGGCAGGGAAAAGTCTTTTTTATTTCTTCTTAGAACTAATATGCCAATTCAATGCAGGAGGATTTAGAGGGCAGCCTCTTCCATATGGAATAAGGATTTTTTTTGTTGTTGTTGTGAATGCCTTCAGGAAAGGTTTGGCTGGCTTGAGTTGTGGGGATCGAACCACAGCAACCTGAGCCTGACTGCTTTGTTGAAGTAGCCACTTAAAGAACTGAGCTGAAGGGGCCGGCTCCCAGCCTCTTCCATATGGGGAAACTGGAGCTAAAAGCCTCACAAATGAACCAAAAGAAGCCATTTAAAAGAACTAGAAAGGGGCTGGGGGTAAAGGTCAGTGGAACAAGTGCCTGGATTCAAAAATAAATAAATTTAAAAAAAATAAAAGAGCTAAAGATGTTGCTACCAGACAAAGACAAACTGTATGAGAGACCTCCTCTCAAGAATGGAGTTAAGCCTGATGAGGAAAGAGGCAAATTCAGGAGGGAAGTTAAGCTTAATTGCAATGATGAAAAGTTATGGAATCTTCTCTTAAAAGAAGCCAAGGATGTACCACTTTTTGAGTTAATGTGAGGTTGGACAAATCACTGAGGAGATGCACTGGGGAGAGTCTGGAGTGAGACTCCACAGGGAAAGAGACCCCAGAGGCCAGAGGGTCTTTTCCATCTCCATGTGGAAGGTTTTATTGCTGCAGAGCTGGATGCTCAGTGCAAACCTGAAAAAGAAGGAATTACTTCAGGATGAGTTTTACTATAGCAACAAAATACTTTGCTTCTAATCAAACTTGGTTGAAAAACAGGGTTTACAAGATTTTTAAAAAGAAACATACTTTATTTAAAAATATAATGCTCTCATGATTGTTTTAAAACATTTGAGTCACCCCTAAAATAAACCATGCAGATTGTAAATCTCATTTGCACAGTAAGTTTTGAATAAAGAGCTAACATTTGAAATTGTATAATTCAATGTAAGAAGAAATTGAAACTTTTTCCTTTGAATTATTTAGAAGAGTGAATTGTAGTACTTTCTGATGTTGTAAACACTGAAAGTTTTCAAAATCCTCAATATGATATCAATAAAGAAATGTGAGTATCAAATGCAGCCCTCCTTGTGCTTCTTGCTTGTTCTTAAAAAGTCCTAAAACATCTAACCACAAGCTGTTTCTTTATGCGCACTGTTTGTTCTGTGTTGCTGACTCAGTTTATGGCTTACGAGCCATCTGAGGATCCACAGTTGTGTTGTCTACACCCTGAGAGTCTTTTCTGGAGCTCCAGGGGTGGAAGGATGTGGACTCCCACAAGCACAGGAACTGTGCACAGAGTCACTGTCGCAAAGCAGTGCAAGCCCGAGCTTGATTCTGAATTCAGCCTTCTTCTCAGCTCACAAACCCTTTAACCTGAAAGTGGCTTCAAGAGTCGTCTGATGGGGCTGGTGAGATGGCTCAGTGGTCTAAAGCACCTACAAAGAACACGCTAAGCTAAGCAAAGCACAGGGACCACGGTTCAATCCCCCAGCACCGCATGCCAGCCAGCCCCGCCCCCT
>NDGN011484929.1:0-13650 GCA_002564285.1 Tympanoctomys barrerae
CACACACACACACAAATAAATAAAATTTAAAAAAAAATTAAAGAAAGTTAAGATTAGAGAAGTAGCTCAGTGGGAGAGCCCTTGGTTGGGATGCACAAAGCCCTGGGCTCAATCCCCAGTACAGGGAGAGGGGAGGGCGAGAGCGAGAACAGGAGCTGAGCTTTTGCGCCATCTTGCTTGTGCACAGGGTACCCAAGTTCTGCACCAGGGCCAGGCCTATGCATAAGAGGGTAGCGAAAACACAGTCCCTACACCTTATATAAGGCACCAGGTAAGGAAACAGGCTCAGAAAGTTTGACAAAGACTCATACAGGTCACCTAGGTAGGTAAAGCCTAAAAGCTTTATCTTGTATGCGGATGGCAGGTAGATTTAATTTCATTTCCTCTCTGACAGGTCAGCAAGGACTATCTGGAGCATCTTGTGGAGGAAAGAGTCTGTGATTGATTAGCAATGCCTGCCAGAGGCGCAGGCATAGGAAGTAGCAGCTGCATGAGCTGTATGTTTGCTATGCCTACTGATTGGCTCAGTAAGTTGTCATTGAGGGGCTGCTTCATGCAGGGCTTTTATTGATCCTTGTTCTGAAAACTCAGTAGTAAACAAAATCAGTTCCTGATCTCAGGAAGCTTACATTCTAGAAGGAGAGACAATATACCTGCAAACAATGCCTGGATAATCTGATCTCATCTAGTGCTAAGAAGAATAAAGAAAATAACATAGTGCGATGGGGTAGACAGCGATGGTGTGCGGAGTGGGGAGGAGATCGAGGTGGTCCAGGAAGTGACCTAAACACTCAAAAGGAGACACTCTTGCAATAAGCCTCCAGAGAAAGAAAACAGCAAGTACAGAAGCCCAAGGCAGGGCGTCTGAGGCCCAGAGAGACCACAGTCAAGGGGGAGGCAAGGGATAGGGGGAGAGGAAGAGAGGGAGTGATGAGAAGGCCAGCTCTTGATCTGGTGCACCCCCTGGATGCCAGAGAGGCCTCCCAAACTTCACACCCCACATCTAAACCCTTAGTCCATCCCGACCTCGTCACATCTGAATCTGCTCTTCCTCCAAAAGCCTTTCCCTTTCTCTCTATA
The DNA here is from genome assembly GCA_002564285.1 of Tympanoctomys barrerae. Lineage (NCBI taxonomy): Eukaryota > Metazoa > Chordata > Mammalia > Rodentia > Octodontidae > Tympanoctomys > Tympanoctomys barrerae. The sequence continues at coordinate 1,081 of NDGN011484929.1, forward strand.
AATGAGGGCACTGCCTACCCTATTGCGCAGACCTTGGGATGACAACCCAGCTAGCAGTATCATCTCTTGCCAGGGCCTCTTCTTCAGCCTCCTTACTTCCACCCTTTTTGGAAGACCAAGAAGCACTCGTCAAACCAATCCCACCATTCCTTTCTGCCCCCAGAGCTCTCTTCCACCTAGTTTTGTCCTTTGTGTAACTATCCCAACCCACAAGCCAGAGACAGATGCTTTATTGTCTTTCTAAAAGAATCTAGAGTTGGTCACAGCCACTGGAGTCTGAAGCCCTAATTCAATTCACACACATTCCTCCAGTTGTCCCCAGACTAACAGTGCTTGCAGAGTAGATCTGGGGACTGGGCATTAATTATCCTAGGGACTGTTTATCAGGTCCTGCAGTACTTCGGCACGTTACCCAACTTGGCAGCTGGAACATCACAATTACCCCACAAGGGAGGTGTGATTGTCGTCCCGTTTTCTTTTATGTGGCTCCTTGGGCTCAGAAAGGTCAGCCTCTTATAAATCCCACAGCTGATGAATAGCTCAGCTTGATTTGGACTCAGATCCCTCTAACGTCAAAACCCAAGCTCTTGCTTTTGCATCAAGCTTTCTCCTAGACTCAGCTGGGCAAAAGCTGATGGGATCAGAGAGAGATGCCTTAACTGAAGCTTAGATGTTTTTCTTTCATTCCAAAATCCAAGGTCAGAGCTTCCTCCATAGGTTCCTTGGGACCCCCTCAGCTGGAAAAGATGAGAGCATTAGGACCTTCCATCCACCTAACCCCAAAGAAACAGAGGGATTCCAGCCCCTTACCTGGCCTGGCTCTTAGGCCCTACCCTCTTTGTGTTCCACTCCTACATCCTTCCTGTAGCCAGGTGGCCACCTTCTTGCACCCAGCTTCTCTCCAGCCCACTGGGCTTTTCTTGATCAGGAAGGATTCCCGTGGGAACCATGGTGCCAACATCCGGTGAGGACAGGCCCCCGCTACCTGCTAGCTCCATTGCCTCTGCTATCAGGACCAAGAACAAAGGAGCTTGGTGCCTGCCGCCTGGCTGGCTATGTTTGTCCAGGGCAAGGCCCAGCCTGGCACAGATGCTGAGCAAACAGGAGTGCCGGCCTCATAGATCTGCCTTACAAGGAGCAGGGCTTTGGTTGAGACAGGCGTGCAGCTGCCAGGCCACCTGCTGAAATGTCACCCTGCTTAGCCCAGCCAGCACTCCAGGGCAGGGGGCCCTCCAGGCCAAGTAGGCCCCTCTCTGCCTCAGGCTTTCCAGCTTTATAATTAGGAGATAAATGAAATGATATCTAAGATCTCTTTCTAGGTTAGAGCCTTGAGTGGAGTTTCTGGAAGTTTTAGAGTTTGAGAACAGGTCTGAGAGGCAGAAATGCCTATGAGGTGGGGGTGGAACCAGAGGACTGCGTCACTCCCCTACTCCAGCCCCACTCACCCATGACCGTTTCTGTCTCTGGCCAGAAAGCAGAGCAGTGTCCTTGAGCACTGGATTCATGACCTCTGACACCTTTCTACAGTTTTCAGGACCGGAATCCAAGCATATCTCATGGTCAGAGAACTTAGTGAGCCCATATTGTTTTTGAGGCCACCTAGAATCTGACTGTCACTCTCCTAGCCGAGAAATTTAAGAGTAGCTTGGGGAAGCTCTGAAGAACAATGGAGGGGGGGATGATAGTGACTCTGGAATTTAGGGTGCAGAAGAAACACCTGCTTGTTAAAAATGCAGAATCTTAGCCAGGTATGGTAACACACACCTGTAATCCCAGCCCTCTGGGAGGCTAAACCAAGAGAATCATGAGTTCAAGCCCAGTCCGGGCAAGTTAGTGAGCTAGTGAGCATTGTCTCAAAAATTTAAAAAGAATAGGAGCTGGAGAAGTGGCTCAGTGTGAAGGCCCTGGGTTCAATCCCCAGTACTGCAAGGGAAAAGTGCTGACTCCTTGGCTCTACACTCTAGAGAGCTTAGGTCCCAAATCCAACAGGGAGAAGGGTAGCTCAGAATTCTGAGCTTTTAATGAGCACTTAGAGGCTCCTTAGGTCTCTGGTGAGGTAAAATAAGTGTGTCTAAAAGCAACAAGGACCTAGGTTCAAATCCCACTCCTGCTTCTTTTTAGCTGTGCGACTGGGGACAAGCCTTTCTAGTTATCAGTTGTATCGTAGGAGGAGGCCATTATCACCTACCACTGAAAAGCCCCAGCTATTGTTTGAGTGTTTATTGCACTTTGTAAATGTTTGTGGAGCGAATTGGGCGGAAGTCCATTTGGGCAAACTAGAAACGTGGTGTTCTCTTTGATGTCTCTAGGGCTGCTGCGGAAGGCCACCTCGCTCCACCGCCCAATCACAATTTCCAGCAAACTGTGTGTCCTAAATACACCTTCACCCTGCCTCTTCTGTCAAGCCACCATCTCCCCCACCTGCCCTACAGCCATTCATCCCCTCCCCAGCGCAGCCCACGCTGATTGCATACTGCCCCTGCTTCCTGTCCTAGCTCTCAGGAAAGCCCTATCCTGAGTCCTGAGAAGGATCCCCCCCACTTGCCTCGTACCCTACACCGCATCATCCTTTAGCCCCTCTCAGTCCAGCTACTTCCAAAACATTCTGAACTTCTGCGAAGTCCTCTGATGAATCCCAGTTTCTATTCCCTCTAGGTCTTCACACAAAGTGCCTGGGACCAACCCCTTCCCCACACAATTCCTTCCCTTATTCCGCATCTTTCATGTTTTCACTTAAATGTCATTTCCTCAGGGGCTGGACATTAGCGGTGGCCTCATTTGTGCTCTGAGAAGCTCTGTTCTTCCTTCATAGTGATGTTCATTACACTCCACTGAGATGACTTAATAGCTGCCTCCAACATTCAACTGCCTCCTATAAAACACACCTCTGTCTTATCATAGTACCTGCAGTGTCTGGAGTCTTTGACACATTGTGGGTATGCAAAAGAATTTATTGGATGTGCGATTACAGGTACGGATGAATGAATACATGAATGAATGAAAGATCAAGAAGGTCCTGGTGCCCGGATCTCCACGATGGGCATACCCCTACTAATGCTTAAATTGAGCCTGGGGTCTAGATGTGCAAGAAAAGACAGCCACAAGGGGGCGTACCAGGGTCCACGTAGGCCACAGGGGGGCGCCTTTGACTTGCTCTATCTGGTAGGTACCTCCGGACTCAAATTGGTTACTAATAGCCAATGGGCGGCAAAGGGCGGATCTCTCCTTCTGATGGACAATATCGCCCCGCCCAATCTAATTCATCTTTTCCTTGGCCCCGCCTACGCCCCCCGGTTGGGGGGACCTGACTCAGGTGCCGCCAACCGAACTCCAGCTGAGCGCTCTGGAAGCCGAACCAGCTGGCCAGGCGGTCTGTGAGTGGGCGGCGGGCCTCTGGGGGCGGGATCGCAGCGTTGACAGGCAGGCGGGCGATCCCGCCCCTCTCGCCCAAAGCGGCAGCGCCAGCTCTGGGGACAGCAGAAGTGAGTACGTGAGCGGCGCTGCAAGATCCCTGCTCAGACCCCGGACCGAGCGCGCACCCGGAGCCCGGGAGCCCCTTCGGACCCGCGGCGGACATCTGGATTACTGTGCACCCCGAACCAGGACTACCTGTGCCCTCCCGCTTCCTGGAGTCCTCGGCATTGAACCACCCAGCGACCCGGACCCTCCTGGACCGGTCCATCCAGATTCCCGCGGAACCGACCTGTCCGCATCCCCCAGGATCCTCGGGCTCGGAGCGCCGTCTTGGTCCCGAAGCCGTCAGCGCGGATCGAGCTCCCACTTCTCCTGGATCTCCTGGGACCGTACGCCAGCCTTCCCGGTGTCCGCCGAGCGGACCCTCCTTCGGGTGCCTGCAGCCCCGCAGGCGCGGCCCGGCCCGGCGCGGCTGGGCTCGGCTCGGCTCCCGGAGCTGCTCCGGCCATGGCCGGAGCCCGCCCGCCGCCGCCGCCGCTGCCGCTGCCCCCGGGGCTCGCGCCGCTGGTGCTTGCGCTGCTGCTGCTGACCCTGCTGCTGCCGGCTGGCTGCCGGGCGCTAGAAGGTGAGGTCGTCGGGGGCTCGGGGCGCTGGCCGGGAGCGCGGGGGCCAAGAGGGATCCATGCTCGCGGGGCGCACGTCGGGGAGGTTCAGCGTCCGCTTCCTCCCAGGACTGACGATGAGGGGTGGGGGCGCCCGGGCAGGCAGGCGCCTTGGGGACCCGGGAGACTCCGCGGCTTAGTGGACCGTGGCAGCCCGACTCGGAAGGAACGTCCACCCCGAAAGGCACAGCTGCTCCAAGATCGTGGGAGCACCCCCACACTCCAGGCAGAGAAGCGGAGGCGCCCCGGAGGCGAGGAAGTGTGGGTGACCCTTCAGAAAAGACGAGGAGCTACAGGCTGAGGCTTTTGGGAAGCGAGGCTGGACTGGAGCGAGCCCTTCAGATTGGGGGTTGGGGAGTCGCTGGTTTGGAACCCGTTGGAGTTAACTGTGAGAGTCAGTGGTAGCACCCCGCTTTGTCAGGGGGCGGCTGCGGGGGGTTGGGAGGCGGGGGCCTGTTACTGTTTTTGGTTTGCTGAACGCCAGCTACGCTCGAGGTGCTGTGCGCACTGCCTAGCATCCTTTTCTGAAGCCCTCCTTCCAGCAGGCATTCTTTCGAACCTCTGAAGCAGGGCGCCTTGCCCCAGGTAGCGCAGGAGCCCATGCGCTACTCTAGCTGGTGGAAAAATGGCCCGGCTTCTCCACGGGCTGTGTAAAACCTGCCAGGGTTGTTGCGGAGGGGTCAGCTCCAACTTCCAAATGGTTGTACTTGGGTGGTTGGCCCTGACAGGAGAGGTCACATGCCTGCCACTTGACACCAGCCTGGTGAGAACGGAGACACCAATACAGGTCACAAACAATAGGGAGGCACGCGCAGACAGACAGACAGACAGACACACACACACACACCCTTCCTTTCCCAACGAATGTAGTCATTAAATGAGTGGGACAAAGCCCTCCTTAATGTAGAGGGAAGGACACCGCAGAGATTTGGGGAAACTGGAATATGGGCAGTAGTACTTAGGTTTGGCATCTTTAACCGATGTAGTCACTTTCTTAGTTTAGGAACAAAACCGTGAATCCTGTGTAACTTGGCTCGTCCCTCTGTTCACAGTGGGTAAACTTGAAGGCTGAAAGAAAAAAATCTTTAAGGCAGTTCAGAGAGAACACGCTGCCTTTCTTGGAGGGGAGGGGTTCTGTGATTTCCCACCCCTTTGTCTCTGAGCCCACCGTGCTGACAGATCGGTTCACACGGGTGGACAGACGCGATCGAATTCAGACAGCGCTGCCGAGGTCGCGCCCACACTCGAGCACACTCACCCACATGTGTGTGATAGGATCTCTGGCGTGAGAAACCAGTGTGGGGCTTTGTTGTTGATCGCCTGGAGGGTGTGAGCCAGGAAGCCTGTTCCCAGGTCTGCATCTGTCTTAGCCCAGGAGAGGCGACACTGGCACATGTGCACTCAGGTACACACACACACACGCACATGCACGAATGGCACTCCGTGTCACCTGTGTGTCGGGCCTGTGTCCTGTGGTATAGGGTGTGATGGGTGCTGGTGTGGAGGGGGTGTGGTCTGGGTCAGGTGACTGAGGGCCACCTTCCAGACTTTCCTTCCTTCCTTCCTGGTTTTGGTCCCTTCAAATCTCCCAGACCCCCTGAGGGCAGGGCCTAGCCAGGAGCTGGTGGTGACCAAAAGACAAAAAGTCCTGATCATCTGCAGCAGCTCAGTCACCATGTGTTCCCTGCCCCCTCTGCCCTCAGCTGTGACTTGGGTACTGTGGTCAGGCCCAGGCTGCAGGCCAGATTACAGCCCTAGGAAGCAGCAGTGCCTGTGAGTGTGGCTTCCCCAGGGTCTTCGTGTTTGCACGCCCCAGACCCTGTGGTCCTTGGCTGGTGTGGGAGAACAGAAGAGCGTTAGCCAATCAGCCGCATACCCACCCGCCCTGCGGTTCCTCCCACTGTGGGCTGGTAATGGTGCCAACCTCCCTAGTGTGCCCTGAGGACTGAATCCTACTACAATATGTGTAAAGTGCTTGGCACATGGTGGTCGTTATCCAAGGATTAGCTGTTGCTGTTAGTATTATGACTGCTGTTGCCCTTGGGGGTTGGGGGAAGTGAAACTGATGTGCCCTACCCCTTCGGAATGGTAGAGGAAGGAATGAGAGAAGGAAGTTGGATTTGGAGGAATAGGAGGCAAAGCTTCCTACCCCTCCAAGAGGGGAAGAGATGGAAAGAGAGCTGGCTCAGCAGGCTCCTGCCGGTGCCCCCATCCTCTTCTGCGGCTTCAAATGTGGGGTGGGTGAGCTTCTGGGCACTCTGGCTCTCTCAGCTCCACCCCCTAACCACTTTATAGGTGTGGCGCCCAGTTTTCTCCATGCAACCTCGCGTTTGGCTTTGTCAGGCTTGTTTGCCCTTGACCTTTTGGCTGGACTCATATTTATTCCCAGGCTCTGAGCTGTGGGTGATGCCCTTCGTGGACTCACAAGTTAACTGCTGTCTGCCACCTTGGGTTTGCCAAGATTCTGCACCCAAAAGGTCTCCTCAGTTTTCCATGTGGATGGAGTCTGGGTCTTTGCTTGCCTTCCTGAACTGAAAAGTCACACCACCCCCACATCAATTGCCCTGAGATTTATTCACAGAGACAGGGAAATGAGGCTACTTGTCACCTGTTGTCCTTTTGTGTTATGTCCCTGGGTCTACCCAAGCCAAGATCGTCTTCTCCTTCAAGATCATGGATGGGTGAACAAGGGGCAATGGTGGGGAGCAAAGGACTAGGATGACACCTGGGATCCGAGCCACAGGGCCCTTGTACCTGAAAGAGGATGGTTAGGTCCCAGCCAGGAAGCCACCGTTCTGTGAAGAGAGCCAACAGTTGCCCATTGTGAGAGGCGGGGGCCCAGCACCCCTCTCTAGCCAAGCTGCAATGGCTGAGTCGCTGCAGCAGTGGCACCTGGCCCTGAAAGAGAAGGCAGTGTGCCTTCAGAGGCAGCAGAGTGACACTGGGGAGACAGGAGCTGAGAGGAGACAGCAGCCCAGGATTTCTGTGGCTTGTTTACTTGTGGCTTGTTACTCCTGATCCCCCATCCCTGTCTATCAAGAGCTGGTGCATCAGGGCTGTGCTGAGGGACAGCACCAGGTAGTGGCGGGGAGAGTTTGCTTGTCACTGCCCTCCCTTTGGCCAGAGCCACTGTGCCTGCATTGGCTGTGAGCTAAAGCTGAGGCTGCCGTGGGCAAGGCCTCCGCCACCAGCCTTCCACTAATTAAACAGCTCGAAGAGGCTGAATCACCAGGCCTGCATAGTTTGAAAATTGTGGCCCTGCCTGGTGTGCTGAGTCAAACTGGTTTGTCGGGATTGGGCAGCCAAGGGGGGGTAGCGTACACAGCTGGGCACCTGATGGGGTGGTAAAGGCCCCCCACCCCGGGCTAACCTGGGGCCAGCCCTCTGCGGCCCTCTGCTGCCGGGACCTTCTGCTGTGGGCCTGCTGTGGCCAGCATGCCAGGGAGAGGGCTAGGCCTCAAGCCAGGACCAGCCACCCATCACCCATCTCTGGCTGCTGGCAGGGCCAGTCCTGGGGTGGGGGCGTGGATGAGCACTGAGGCATTTGGGCTTCCTGCCCTGTGCTTCTTTCCCATTCTCCTCCCTCTCAGGATCAGTTCATTATAAAGCCCCACCATCTGAGGGGAAGAAGGAAAACAAAATGTGTTCTCTGTTCTGAGATGCTCCCCTCCGCGCTGCCCCAGGCGTGAGGACCTATGGGTGTGGCTGGGAGGGAGGAGGCCCTGGGTGAGCTAGGCTCCTGGTCCTCCAGCAGGGTGGCCCCTTTCTCCTGGCTGTCAGTCCCGAGTGTGCACCTTGGCCCAGGTGTACCTGTACCAGTGCCGCCATGTGGGGAGCAGTGGCAGGGTGGTGGAAAACCAGGGCCCAGAACCTCAGGCTCGGTGGTTGAGAGAGGGATTCCATGTTGGGGCAGCTTGGGTGGCACAGAGTTTTCCCTCTTCACAGACAGGGCTCCAGAGTTCTCCTTCCTGCCCAGGCTCTGCCCCTGCTGCTGCAACTCTGCTGGGCCCACCATAGAACATGACCTTCCTGCCACCCCAAAGTCCCTGACCTAGGTGTGGAGCCTTCTTGTCTGGCTCCAGTTTTCTCTTGTTTGTTTCCTGGGTCTTCCTGGAACTGCTGCTGTAGGGGTGGCCTGAGTGACTTGGGATCTGGATGTACAATGGTGCCAGGCAGAAAGCTGGATGGACCCAGCTCTTCATCAGGGAGGTGTCAGGCTCTCACCTGGTGTCCTTGTACCAAGGTGTCCCAATGAGGTCATCAGTGGCAGGCGTGGGTGCCTGGTGTCCTCACGCGAGGACCTCAAGTTGAGGGTACAGTGTTGCCTCCTCCCTAGGGTCTTGGGAGCCCTTGAGACAATGCCATTGCGCTGGCAGGGAAGTGGCGTGCTGTTTGGGCAGAGGTTACACCTGGGAAGGCTGCCGCCAGCCACTCCCAGAATCATCCTCAGGCCCCTGCCCCACCCCCACCCCCACCCTCTGGACCTGACTGACAGCTCCTACCTGAGCCAGGACAACAGGAAGGTGAAGGTAGCGCACTCCTTCCCAATGAGGGCGGTCACCAAGGCTGCCCCTGTACCTCCGCTGTGCGCAAGCGGTCTGTGTGGCTGTCCTGCCACAGCAAGAGGTACCACAGAGCTGGAGGAGGATGAGGCATACTGCCATCCCCCAACTCTTCTTCCATCCACCACAGGATCCCAGAGAAAGAACCTGTTCATAGTGTGTGTGTGTGTGTGTGTGTGTGTGTGTGTGTGGTACATGGAGGAGGCTCCGCTGGGGCTTTACACAGACTCTAGGCACTGATATTTATCCCATGTCTCCTTGCTTCTTTGGGGGCTGTGGCATGTTCTAGTGCCACGGGGCATCTGATTGTAGTTTTCCTCTACTGTGTAAGAGCATGTCACCAAGTCTGTACAGTGGAGCTGGATTTTGTGTTCACACTTTATACTCGGGGCTGTGTGCCTTGTGGCTGGTGATAGTGGGTGCAATTGTGCGTGTAAGGAGGATGTTCAGTCGGGCTGCCTGCATGTGCCCAAGGAAGGCTGTGAGAATGGGACTGCCCCAGGGAAGCCAAATCTGAGTGTGAGAAAGTCACTGCATATGAGCGTCTAAGGAAGAGTAATCTGTTTGTTTGTTTTTGTTTCTTTGTTTGGTGGAACCGGGGATTGAACTCAGACCCTTGCGCTTGCCAGGGAAGCACTTATTCCACTGAGCCATCTCCCCGGCCCCCCGAGTAATCTGTTTGTACCGCGTGCATCTGTGTATCTGAAAAAGACAGACTGGCTATGTGTGAAGCTCTGTGTGTGTTTGCGGGTGGCTCTCACTTTGTGTGTTTTTGTCCACCATATGTGTTGACTTGTCGCTCTAGTTTCTCAGTGGGGAGCAAGCCCAGCCCGAGTGTTGGGTGCTGAGTGTGCAACTGTGTGTTTGTGCATAGGTGAGGGCCACATCGTTGCTGCCACGTGGCTGCTCGCCACAGCCCCGTGGAAACAGGAAAGGTCTGCTCCTGTGCTTCAAAGTTCCTGGGGCCTTAGAGGGGCAGCTGTGTGCCCTGTGTCTCAAGGTGGCCTCCTTTTTCTCCTCTGCAGCTGCTGGGAGGGGGACAGGACAGAGTGGGGTGCAGTCAGCAGCCAGAGGAGTTTGGAGATTGCTCACTTAGTCTTCTTTTGTCTTTAGCCCCTGCTCTGCCTCACTGTGTGGACAAACTCAGGCACATGCACACACCACACACGTGGCCTAGAGAAGGTCTCTCCCTCCCAGCGCCACCGCCAGATGGGTTCTGTGATGCCCCACTGCTGTCCTTCTGAGGCTGGGCACAGCACCCCAGTGTCTGCAGAGGTTCTTGCCTCCTGCCCAGGCCCCGCCCCTCCTCGGGGATGTGGGGAACCAGAGCAGCCCTCTTCTACCACCCCCCTCCCCACGGGTGACCGGAGCCCTTCCACAGGCACACAGAACTCAAGAAATCCAAGTCCTCTCCTCATTAATGGGAAAAATGTGCCGAGATTGAGCGATGGCCAAGGCCTCGCAATGGCCAAGGCTGGCCCCCTCCGCTCCCGCCCTGTGCCCGCCTCCCGGCCCTCCCTCCTCCCCAGCCAGCGAAGGGCTTGTTTTAAACTGTGGAGGAATCTGGCCGGAGGGGGAGGGAGCTGAATATTTGGGTTTAAACAGTTCCAGATGGGTTTGGCACGGGCTGAGCAGAAGGAAGTCAGGGAGAGGGAGGAGGGAGAAGGCAAGAAGCTGTGGGAGCCCTTGCCGGGTTGGCGGCAGAGCGGTGGGCAGTGGGGCGGACTGGCTGGCCGGCTGGGGGAGGGGTGAGCTTGCCCGCCGTCCTGGGGACTCCTCCGGGACAGGACTCTTCCAGCCTCCGCTGGGGAAGAGGCCACTTGGCAGCCTCCCTTCCCGTCTCTGTCTCCTTGGGCCTCCTTGTCTCTCCATCGCACCGTCTTTGTATTCCACCGCTGGCCATCCGGGCTGTCTGGTCCCCGCCAGCGCTGCGCACATCCCTCCCGCCTGGCAGCCCACCCTGCTGCCTGGGCCAGGCCCCTGCTCCCCCTGCCTGTCTCTGGGACCCTGCTTCTGCTCATCTCCACGTCCATCAATGAGCCTCTGCCGAATGTCTGTGTCTGTCTGTCTGAGGGGCCCATTAAGATGGGGCAGCACACCCTGCGGCCAGGTCCTCCAAGGACCAGCTGTTGCTACAGCAGGCAGGAGGGAGCTGCTTTCCATACACTGAATGGCTGCTGCCTGCTGTCACCCCTGTGCTTCACGTGGGAGCCAAGGCTGCAGCTGCCCCGTGCATCCTCTGGGTCCTGCAAGGCCCTTCACGGAACCCTTTAGAGTCTGGGTCTTTATTCTCATGGACTGCTGTGGATGTAGAGAACTTCCGGAAGTTCTGGGGTAGCCTGAGCTCCATCCATTCTGGAGTTGAGGAGAGAACTGTGGGCTGCCTCATGCATGTCCCCGAGTGTAGGAGAGGACTTGGCACCTCTTCCCTCCCTGTCTCCTAAGTCTGACCTTAAGGGTCTCACAGCCTTTCAGAGTCATTTTCCACCCATGGAGCAGAACCCGGTTCCTACAGGAGTGAGTCAGTGTCCAGCACTGATGCGACCCCACTATGACTGAGCGAGAAACCGCAACTCAGAACACAGGCTAGGTATGTGCTCAGGCTGCTGGCCATGATGCACAGAGGAAAGCATCCGGCCCTGCGTGGAGGTCCAAGAAAGGCTTCCAGGCCGAGGAAACAGTTTTCCAGTTTCTCTTGTCTCCTTTAGAGGTGTGTATTGCAGTCAGGGCCCAAGGGGTTAGGAGTTAGTGACAGAGTCAGCCAGACCTGAATTCAAGCTATCTTCTAACCCCTCCCTTCAAGTCCTAGCAGGTTTGCCATAAGCTTTACATTTACTTTAAGCATGCATTCTGGGTAAAGGGGCACACCAGCAGTACCTTCTTCCATGGACTAGAAGCTCATTTGGGCCTTGATGGTTTCTTCCCCATCCCTGAGAGAATTCCTGCCTGGCCCCTGCAGGTGGCTGCGTGGGAGGCTGGGGAGCTGGCTCTGGCCTGTCACTGCCCTCCCCTTCTCTTGGGCAGTGTGGGGCTGAATGGAGTCAGGGGAGGCCAGGGCCCAGGGTCTGAAGCACACAGCCCTTTGTTCTGGGATAAAGGCCCTGCCAGCCCCTTTGTGTGGAGATTAGCAGGGCCTGTAGGTGTGTGAACCCGCCTCTGCTTGGCCTCATTAACCCAGGCCCGGGTCAGCTGCAGCCTCCAGGACCTGGCATCTCCAGGACTCTGACAGCTCTGCAAACGACTGCAAATCTCCAGAGTCAGGGAGCTGGAGGCACTTCCGGGCATGTGAGGGGAACTGGTCTCCCTTTACCCTGTCTTTCTTGAGTGACTTCTCTCCCGCCATCTTGGGATTAGCTCTGACCGTTTTCTTCTCTTGTTCCCCCAGAGACTCTCATGGACACAAAATGGGTGACATCTGAGTTGGCGTGGACATCTCATCCAGAGAGTGGGGTGAGTCTCACCATTGTCTGTGCTATTTGGCTACCCACCACCTCCCTCACAGGGCCTGGAGAAGGGCTGCCTCAGCCCTCCCGTCAGGCCCATGTCCTGTGGGTGAGATCCTTATTCTCTGCTTGCCACCTTCTTGCTCTGATGCCCTTCTCTGTAGGAGTTTGTGTCCCTCTTATGTTGTCCCTGCTGTCCCCAACAGGAGCCGTCTTTGGCCCACTCTTTCTCAGCTTATCTTCAACCCCACCCCCTTCCCCCCTTCCCAGTAGGACTTTTGTGATGTCCTTGGGTCCCTGGAGATAGTGCAGAACCTTGGGTGGCTGTATGGCCCTCAGCAAGTCAGTTAACTTCTCTGGGCTTCCATTTCTTTCTTTCTTTTTTTTTTTTGGCGGATCTGGGGATTGAACCCAGATCCTGGCTTTTGCCCGACAAGCGCTTATCCTACTGAGCCATCTCTCCGGCCTCCATTTCTTGATTGTTAAGTT